>JAKOGI010000621.1:0-60000 GCA_029747015.1 Carnegiea gigantea
ATAGTCGGTGGAGCCAAGGAAGTCAAAGTGAATGCTCCATCGGCACCTTGTACAGATTCAATAACGCGCTTAAGCTTCGTAAGCGAGCGATTCACCTTATTGATCTTCCGAGATGGCCAACGTGATATACCATGCTGTCTGCAAATTCGCTTCATTGTTGTCGGACAAACTGTTAAAAAATTAGAACATTCTGGTTAGAGGCTATTGATTGATTATACCCAACAGTAAAACTCTAGCCAGGAATTTCTCGCACTGACATGGAACATAGCCTGCCTAACTGAAAAAGTAGATACTTGAAGATATACCTCCCAGGGCTTTTGCAGCATCTTTAAGACTTCCAGCAAAATACTGTTGGAGAACCTCCAAGCTGATTTGCTTTTCAGCTTTTCCCCTTTTCCTCTCAGAGGCCTTCTTGGTTTCTTTATTCTCTACAGGAGACATCGTATTGTGGCTTCCCCGAGCACCAAGAGTCTTTGTAGGATCTCTTCCCACCAGTAACTGTGGCTGGGAGTCCATCGGAGTTAACTCTCCATTCATGGCATCTGTCGAAGTTAGAGGTTTAGCCGGCAAATTAGCTTCAATTGGTAAATCCTGATTCTCATCCATAGACACTTCAGCAATTTCCATGTGTTTTCTTTCCTCTTCCAGCGTTCTCCCTGAAGCAACCATGAGATTCTGGAGATTCCGTTTCATAGTTGTCAATATGGAGTCCAACATGTTTAGTTGCTCTGCAATATCAATTATGCTGGGAGGCAAAAAGAACTCAAGAACGTAGTCATCATCCCCGGTATGTCTGCTCCTTAGACAGATGGCAAAACTGCTGGTTAACCTAAACATACGAGCATAATGGACCAATGGGTATTCAATTTTATGGAATAGAGAAATATCTCTGCAAAAGCACAATCCATGGGATGAAAATGCCCTCCCAACCACACCCTGCCCTTTCTGAAGGTGATGCTCAGCACAGGCATCTCTGAAGCCCCACATATGAGCATCCACAACATACAATGCTACATCAGTAGTGGACATGCACACTTGCCCCATGCAGCTTCCGTCAAAGCTCGAACAGCTTTTCTTCAGACCACCACCATAAGCAAGAACACTTCGGTGCATACATGGTATCCAAGTCTGAGCCAGAGGTAACTTATAAGTTTCACATAAGTCTGTTAACACTTCCAATATTTCAGCAAGTGCATTTTGGCGACCTTCATTGCAGATCTGGATAAAAGGCAACATCTTGCTAGTTAGTTCTGAAAGCAGAACAAATGACAATATAGACATGGCAAGACATGTGCGAGTGCTTACTTGGATGTTTGGATGATCCAATATTTCTGAACTCTTGAGATTTACAGCCTGCAAAAGTGCTCAAGATTTGAAGGCAGGAAGTAGCCCACACAGATACCATAAACATAAAGATCAATTTGCTAGGCAGCATGCATACATGGACTCTCGAACTCAATGCCGCATTACTACCTCCATTTCAGAGAGTCACATCGGTATTTTTTTCCTTTTCTTTTTGGCTCTCATTTTGAATTGATTGCAAGAAAGAAGCTATAGTAGACTGAAGGGTTCTAGAGCTCCCTTATCAAGTATGTACTAACAACACACAACTGCTAGTGTACATCCCAACAGTGAGGTAAGATTCTTGGAGCCCTGTCTTCAAAAAACAAGAGCAACACAAGGGTTGTTTCCTAGGATGAAAAGGAAAAGAAATGTCCAACATAACTACCCAAATAACCCAACACATAGTTATGACTTAATGAGGAATGTTGTCCCTCTAAACGCTCATTCTTAGTTCTCCTTTGGATATACGTCCACAGACATTGAGGGATCCCTCACATCTAAACTCCGATTGGAAACCCCAAGGGGAAGAACAGAAAACAAAGGAAATACACTTTTTACTGCCCAAAGAAGAGACGGATGACATTCCAATATAACATGTTTCTCATACCAAAAAGGCATTCAAGAGTAATGAGAGAATCTAAATTGCCAACCATTGAAACATAATCCGTTCCTCAACACGTAAGGGGTAACAAGGTGTTTGAAAGGACAGTAAAATCTCATCTTTATGAAGCAAGATATACCAACCTCAAGAGCTTTGCAAACTTTATCAACCTCAGGAGCATAGTTAATCTTCTCTGAAGTCATTACGAGCTCAAGCACGCCAATACAAGACTGGCCTGAAGGTTCAAACACAGGCAAAGCCAAGGTTCCTCTGACATTAAAATTCTTGGCATGAATAACCCTTGGGTATTCTTTGCTCGAGTAATATTGCACATTAGGTGTCCATTCCGGCAATTTTTGTCTGAAGACACGGCCAGGGAGCCCAAGAGTTCCATTGATTTCCCCATCTACAGCAAACATGTACATCAGAGAGACAGTCCTATATTGATGCAACCCATTACTGTGCGGGTCTAGAACAAAGGGTTGCCCCGAAGTTGTGAGCACATAACGGTTCCCATTCTTTACAGGTGCCCAAACCTGAGCTAAAATCTGATTCTGCTCAGTCGATTCTTTGAAATACCTAAGTGCCTGAGTCATCCTCTCTTTGATTATAGAAGATATACCCATATTATCTAATGGGTTGAATCCCAAAATTGATGTTGGAAGCTTCTTCTTATCCTCATCATCATCTTCCTCTCGCCTTATATTTTGACGTGCTGGCTCCGGATTACCTGTAATCAACAACATTTTCTGTCATGGAGGAACCAAAATCAAGATTCTACTTCTTAACTAACACAACGACCATAGGTGTCATCTGGAGGGAATTGCCAGAAATACAGCTTAATTTATTGGTCAGTCTCAAGTCTTCGAAGTAGCGGCATAGATCATACCTACTAAGTTTCTCTGACATCAAATGCTGTTGAACTTTTAATTTCATTCAGAGTAAAACCAGAAGATCACTGGGTGAGATGAGCTCTTCAAAAAAAGCAAGGATTTATACTCTCCCCTGAAGTCAAAGGGCTAACCCACATAGGCTTATCCATCCACAGTACATAAGTTGTTAGCCTTTCTTTTCTCTTTTTTTCCCTGTTAGTCTTACAAGAAGCTAAATTTAGCAGCTAAATCAAAACAGCCCAGAAAAGATAGAAAGCACAAGCATTCTCTCAGCAAATGAATACAAGACAGAAACTTTTGTTGAATCCAAAGTCCCAAACAGTTCCATTTCTCTGTTCCCTAATCCAAAAACAATGCAAACTACAACAACCCATCACATATTTCCAAAAATAAAACAAACCCATGTTGTCTACACAAACAAATCTCACATTACGTGTCCAAACATTTGGGAATGACACTAACATGAACTCATTTCGACACAACAACAGCAGCAAATCTGACAAGAAAAGAGGAGCCATTAAATGGGTTTATACTGCGAAGCATACAGGATGAAATGCGGGAAAACTCAGCAGAAATCCTGATATTGCGTTCGTCGGCATCAGCAAAGGCCCAAAGAGGAGAGAATGGCTGATCAACGGCGGAGATTAGAAGTGGGGATGTGGGGATCTGATCGAACGTCCAAGATGGGTCGAGATCCGCAAAATCAAGGTCCATGAAACCCGAAGAAGAAGCAGAAGGTTCTAGATATATCCTGGGGATACTAAAAGGATGATGATGAACAAGAAGAGGCTTTGTAATTGTTGCCCTTTGATTCTCTTCTTCTGTTGTTGCAGCTGCTGCTTCAGACATAACAAGCTCAAGCTGGGCTTTCTCTCTCTTTTTAAAATGGGTCTCCCTCTATCTCTCTCTCCCCCCTCTTCTGGGTTGTGAATGAAGAGGAGAGAGAGAGAAGGGGAGAATTTGATTGATAAAACTGGCGAAGAGTGAAAAGGAGATCTGGGCAGGATGATAGGGGGTAATTTTTTAATGGATTTTGAAGTGGGAAATTAACTGTTAATTATAAAAAATAATTTCGGGGAGGAAGAAGATGGGTGTGATTGTGAAGGTGATTGTCTTGTTTGTTCTATGGAATCCCACTATTGAATATATTAGCTGTGGCTAGTTGTGAAAAAAAAAAAAAGGGGAAATAAAATATACTGGATGCCATACATTTCGATCTTTAAATGGGTTTTGGCAGCATTTGCTGTAAGCAGTTGCTGTGATTCCCAGAATCTACAGCAAATGCCTGTTGCACCAATCAAACACTCTCTCCCTCTCTCTCCAAATTGTACCAAGAGTTTTCTCTATCTTTGCTTCTAGCTGCTTCCAGCAAGAATCCCCTATTGTTTCCCTCACATATGAGTGGATAGGCCAAACAATAGCATCTTTCCTTGAAATTAGAGGTGGGCGACAAGTCGAGTCGAGTCGGATTAGAATCATCCATGAGCTAGTGAGTTAGATTATGCCTAATTTATTAATACAATAAGCTATGTTGAGTTTTTCTTATGAAATATTGGTTCAAGTTGGTGAATTTAGGATCGATCCTTTCTCAATTTGGTTTAAGAACTTCCGTGAAAGTTTTGCATATAATGGTCATTATTGTGTATAAATTATTGATGATAAGCTTGACTAAATGTAGTGCATAAATTAGTATGGTAGACAATTTGACAAAGTTATTGGTTCATCAGATGAGCAGCTACTAGGTTAGCTCGACCCAACCCATCAACATGCTCTAAAGTAGTTATATTAATCATTTAATCTGACCGCTTACTATTTACGTGAATACATTTATGCATCTAGGTCCCGTATAAGTATTGAATAATACTTAATTTGTTCATTTAAGCTCTTTAATGGTGATCCTTAAATGCACACTATAATCATTGTAAAAAATAATAGTACACCATTATAAGATAATATAATATGTTTATGGTTTGTTTCTTTCCAACTTAGCATAAGTACTTATTATCAGTATTCAGCTCCGATCAACTCAACATCAATTAGCATTGATCAACACGCATTAGCACATAGTCATATTTCTTACTCACAATTTTAGCTGCAATCAGCATTCACTAGTACTCATCGACACTGACTAGTAATTGTTAACATTAATGAACAATAAGTTGCTTATGATGAGTTGAACAAAACAGACCCTTAATTAGTTAATAAACTGTTTATATACAAATGTTTATATACAAATGATTAGTTTGTATATTAATCATAACATTGATACTTATACAAGCACGAAGCATGTACATAGTATATTCATCTGTACGACTTTATAGTACATCCATTAAACATAAAAAATTCCCCAACAAACTAACCACTGTCATTTAATAATTGCTTAAAAGTTTAAAGCTACTTTAATTGTCATTATTTCATAATTAAATATCAATTAATTAGATTAGATCAAGATGCTTCCTGCTTTAATCTAAATAAATAAAATCCACGCTTGTGAACCAAATGAAAAGACCATTCTACCCTTGGAGTATTTGATTCTAAGCAACGCTACAAAAAGCAAGCCACCTTTTCCCCTCGAACATTTGCAATTGCAAATTGTGGAGCCAACAATTAGTTACTAATTAATATTAGACCCATAATTCTCTTATTTGAAAGGAATCTTTGTCAAAACATTTTTTTTCGTGGATTTAATGGGACCATTTCTAATAGTGACAATATTTTCTTTTAGTTAAATGATTTTAAAAAATCACCTCACCTCGTCGTGTCTACTGTAGTAATCCACTCATCAATTTAAAGTAAACCTAATAGCATACTAAATCAATGGTCGTTTATTTTTTGAGTATGTATTGGAAAAGTAATGTAGATCATTTTATTGTGCCTAACTTGGTTGATTAAATCTTTTATGCTTAGGTGAAGGTCTATTTGCTCTTTTTACTAGCTAACAAATTTACTTGGTTTCAGTGGCATACTGTTGTGTTTTTAGTGGTGACGTATTTGAGTTTTTATCTTTTTAAATCTTGTATGTTGGTCCCAATTCAATTATGAAAAGGAAAATAAATTTTAAAAATGGAGATACGAAAGTGAAAATAAATAAAATTTAAATACATTGTATGCCTACAGGAGTAAAATTTTCATAAAGCTCCGTTATCATTTTGTATATTTGAAATTAAAATATGAAGAAAAATAAAAATTCTATTAAAATATTTCAAATAAGAGAAAACTAAGAAATTTAGGAAAATAAATGAGGAAACTCCAAAAAAACAAAGTAAAATTCGAAATATCTAATCGAAAAGTTCATTTTTTTAACAAAATTGAAATTAAAGATGCAATCGGTTCTTTTTAAAAACTTTTCTATTGAATTTTTTAACATTATGTTTTTCAAAACTCAAAAATTTTAATTAATAAAGATTAAATTTATTCTACTCTTTTCTGACACTATAGTTACTCCACCAAGTGCCAACTCTATATTGACACCTGACTGTCGATGGCCAGTAAAGCCATACTGGCACTATCCATGAGTTTGCGAGCCTTTGGGGGGCCTAACTCCATGTCTTACATGTATTTTTTCCCCCTTTATAAGGTTAGAATATAAAATCTTTTTCAAAAGATTTAAATGTTCTATACTCCAATTCATATTAATAATAGATGGATTAATTGGCATAACAATAGCAAGATGTTGATCAATTCTTAAACATAAAAGATATAAATCAGGAATTAAATCATGTGTACCTGATAATCCTGTAAACGTGGTTAGGGATGAGGCCATGATTCTCACGCAGATCGAGTTCCCGTTTAGGGTGTATCGTTATGATGGCTAAGGTGAGGATGAGACTCACGAGAATAGAGAGGCAGAGAGGAGGCGTAAGATTGATGTCTTGATCTCTGCCTAATACCTCTATTTATATACACCCAAGGGGAAACCCTAATTAGGTCATAAGGGTAATTACGTCCATCAAATAATTACCAAATAATACGTAGGGTATTTATTAGGTCAATGATCAATTAATTAGATAAATGATAACTCAGGCCACATAAAAACGTGTCCAACATTCTCCCACTTGGCCGAGTAATCATTTATGATGAGTATTAGATAAGTCTGATCAGATTTTAATACTCATTTTAGCTCTAAACCGAAATTGTAGCAGAGAAATACAGTCATTGAATCGATATTCAATTCAAGACCCCATTAATCATACTACAATACCAAATTTAAAACTTAAATAAGCTAAGGATCAAATTGACAATTAAACCCATAAGATTATTTTGTACATAAATGTTGTCTATATGTCTTTAGGCATGCGTAGACACATTCAGAGACAAAACAAACAAAACAATGAGGAAATTTTATTATTAAATGCAAGCAAGTACAATATGCAACTAAATAAGGTCTTTAGATAACCCCATCTTCGAAACATGTTCTTCGAAAATCTTAGGAGGAAGACCTTTAGTCATCGGATCCGCAAGCATATTCTTAGTACTTATATGCTCAATACAAAGTTTATTTTCCTCAACTCGCTCATGTACGAACAAGTACTTTGTATCAAGATATAAAGCAGCGCCAGTCGAACTGTTACTGTTCGAGAAACTAACGGCGGCTGAGTTATCACAATAAAGCTTCAATGGTCGAGAGATGGAATTAACTACTTTGAGTCCAGTGATAAGGTTTCTGAGCAACATTCCATGACATGTTGCGTTGTACAGCGCAATGTATTCTGCCATCATCGTAGAAGTTGCAGTCAACTCTTGCTTATGACTCTTCCACGAGATAGGTCCGCCAGCTAACATAAAGATATACCCTGAAGTGGATTTCTTGTCATCTTTGCACTTAGCAAAGTCAGAATCAGAATAACCAACCACTTCTAAATTATCACTCCTTCTGTAAGTCAGTTTATAGTCTTTTGTCCCTTGTAGATATCGAAGAACTTTCTTAGCTGCTTTCCAGTGATCAAGACCAGGATTGGTCTGATAACGACCTAACATTCCAGCAATGTAAGCGATATCTGGACGAGTACAGACTTGTGCATACATAAGGCTTCCTACTACTGACGCATAAGGTATCATTCTCATCTGTTCTTTTTCAACCTCTGTTTTCGGACATTGAAATAAACCGAAAACATCTCCCTTAACTACTGGAGCCACAGAAGGAGAGCAATGTTGCATGTTATAACGTGTAAGGACACGCTCAATGTAAGCCTTTTGAGATAATCCCAAAATACCATTGACTCTATCTCGGTGTATTTCGATGCCAATAACATAAGAAGCCTCCCCGAGATCTTTCATGTCAAAATTACGCGAGAGTAAGCGCTTGGACTCATGCAACATGTCTAAACTATTACTTGCCAATAGAATGTCATCTACGTAAAGGACAAGTATAGTAAAGTTGCTCCCACTCATCTTGAGGTAGGCGCATTGATCCACTTGATTCTTTATGAAACCTTCTGACTTCAAGACTTGATGCAACTTTAGGTACCATTGACGTGATGCCTGCTTCAACCCGTATATGGATTTTTTTAGCTTACAGACTGAGTGCTCTTGACCTTCAGATTTGAATCCTTCGGGTTGTTTCATGAACACTTCTTCATCCAAATCGCCATTAAGGAAAGCGGTTTTGACATCCATCTGATGTAGCTCTAAATCAAAATGAGCTACAAGGGCCATAACAATTCTTAAGGAATCCTTTCGAGAGACAGGAGAAAAGGTCTCTTGATAGTCAATTCCCTCTTTCTGAGTGTAGCCCTTTGCAACCAATCTCGCTTTGTAGCGTTCAATGTTTCCATTCGGGTCCAGTTTTGTTTTGAAGACCCATTTACATCCTACGGGTTTGACACCGTTGGGTAATTCAACCAAATCCCAAACATCATTTTTCTTCATGGAGTCAAGCTCTTCAATCATGGCTTTACTCCATTCGGAAGACTGATCACTGTTAATGGCTTCATTATAAGAGGTAGGATCAGTAAACTTTCCAGCATCCATTTCTGCTTCAGTCAGGTAGGTAACATAATCATCAAAGTTAGTAGGCCTTTTAGACCTAGATGACCTCCTGAGCAAATTTTCAGGTTGAGCATTGGCGGCATTGTCTTGATGGTTATCATTTGAGGTGTCTTCATTTCCAGGTACATTAGGAGTAGGAGGTGGTGCAGTGTCCTGCGGATTGGCATTGAGTACAAAAGGAGTAATTGGAGGTAAAGTAATCGACAAGTCTATCCCCCCCCGCGTCTTGTACTTCTAGCAATTCATCATAAGGGTTTTCACTACTCCCACTGACCTTAAAATCTTCAAGGAAATGAGCATCTTTGGTTTCTACAATGCGAGTGACATGGGAAGGACAATAAAATCTGTAACCTTTTGAGTGAGAAGGATAACCAATGAAGTAGCAAGTTACAGTTTTCATGTCGAGTTTCTTCAAGAAGGGATTATAAAGTTTAGCTTCGGCAAGACAACCCCATACTTTCATATATCTTAGACTCGGTTTCCTTCCTGTCCAGAGTTCATAAGGAGTTTTAGGGACAGCTTTAGAAGGAACCCTATTGAGTATATGAACAGCTGTTTTTAAGGCCTCGGTCCAGAGAAATAGAGGTAAACCTGAGTTGGCTAACATACTGCGTACCATGTCCATTAGGGTCTTATTTCTTCTCTCAGCAACACCGTTCTGTTGAGGAGTACCAGGCATGGTATATTGGTTTACAATCCCCTGGGCCTTGCAAAACTCATAAAATGGACCAGGAGCTTGACCCACATCAGTATGTCTACCATAATATTCACCTCCTCTATCTGATCTTACAATTTTTATCTGACGATCAAGTTGTTTTTCAACTTCAGTTTTATAATCTTTAAAAGTTGTAAGTGATTCAGATTTTTCCTTAATGAGATACAAGTACATATAACGAGAATAATCATCAATATAAGTGATAAATGAGTTATGTCCAGTTATTCCAGTGATAGAGTAAGGACCACTAATGTCAGTGTGAATGAGCTCTAATAAATTAGAACTCCTTGTGGCACCTTTCTTATTCACTGATGTCATTTTACCTTTAAGGCATTTGACACATGTTCCAAAATCATTGAAATCGAGAGATGGTAACACTTCATTCTTCACGAGTCTAGATAGACGTTCTCGTGAAATGTGGCCTAAGCGTTGATGCCACAACATGGATGAAGTTTCTAAGTCTCGTTTTCGTTTTCTCTTTGTTAGTGTCTGATTGATATTATATGACAACAAAGATTTGGAAAAATCATCATCTAGTTCTAATTTATAGAGACCACCATCCAGAAAACCATGACCAAACACTTGAGAATTGAAACTAATAGTAAGTCTGCCATGACCATGAGAAACATCAAAACCGTCTATGTCTAACTTTGGTCCTGATACTAAATTCCGAGTAATCTCAGGAATATATAAGGTATCATAAAGTTTAATACACAAACCAGTTTTCATTATTAATTCTAAGGTTCCCATGGCTTCGACAGCTAATTCTGTTCCATTCCCCAGCTTAAGTGTTCTTCGGTTTCTTTCCAGCTTCTGGATTGTAAGGAATCCCTGAAGTGAGTTGGTTACATGAACCATAGAACCAGAGTCAAACCACCATGTATTAGTTGGAACATTTAAATTAAAGGACTCAAGTATCATGTAAAGATGATTACCTTTCTTCGTCAGCCACTCTTTAAAGTCTTGGCAGTCTTTCTGTCTATGTCCTTCCTTGCGGCAGAACTTGCAGTAAGACTTCCCTTTGGAGTTCTTAGAGCTGGAAGAAGCACTTGCATCACGTTTCTGGACTTTAGAAACTTCCTTCTTATCGACATTTCTCTTCCTCTTCTTTGGATTAGTGGTCATGAGGTAAGCCACATCAGGTTTGTCCAGCTTCAGACGCTCTTCTTCTTGTACGCACATAGCAATCAACTCATTCATCGACCACTTGACCTTCTGGGTGTTGTAGTTGACCTTGAAAGCTTCAAAAGATGCAGGAAGAGAAGTCATTATGAAGTGCACCAGAAAACCTTCACTGATCTCCATGTCTAATCCCTTGAGCTTGCGGGCCATGTCGTTCATCATCATGATGTGCTCACGAATGCCGCTATTCCCGTCATATTTTGTAGTCACCATCTTCAAAATAAGAGTACTAGCATGTGCCTTAGAAGTTGCTTTGAATTGTTCCTCCACGGAAGCCAGATATGTTTTAGCATTAGATGAATCTGGAATAGCTCCCCTGATGATTATGCTGATGGAATTTTTAATAAGCATAAGAGCCATTCTGTCGCACCTCTCCCATCTCTCATGTACTATTTTATCTTCAGCAGTACTTTTATCAGTGAGGGCAGGAGGGGCAGGCTCTCTCAGTGCATAATCAAAATCCAACATGCCAAGAGTTAGCATCAGTGAATCTTTCCATGAAGAAAAATTAGCACCGTTCAAGGTCTCAATTCCCATATTTGGGGCTGATAATGGATTCAGATGAGAGAAATAAGACACAAAATTAAAGAAGAAGTTAAGAGGTAATGAACTAAGGCTGGCGAAGTTAAGGACCATTATATAGTAATGAAGCTGTGATAATAGTCTATTATAACACCAAAATAATAGACTAAATTTAATTCTACTCAAACAAATGGCTTTCACTTTGGTTATGACCACTTATTTAAGTATTATGAATAATAAAATAATGATGTGCAATTTGAATGTAACACATCACCTTTGGGCAGAAGTGAAACATTTAAATTTTAATGCACATATATATTTAGTTCGCAGTACACAATTATAACACATCATCTTTGGACAGAAGTGAAATATTATGTATTTAAGGCGAGTGTCATGCAAATATCTGTTTAAGGATATGCACTAAATGACAATGCTTAATAAGGCTTGAAATAAATTTCACAAATGTTACACATCACCTTTGGGCAGAAGTGTACTCTAAGGTATTGTTCAAGTCAAGCAAAATAAATCAATTTAACTAATCATAAAATGAATTTTATTTAAGATTAGTCAAATGACTTATAAATTTAATGTTAATAATTAATTAACCGCAAAAGTTAAAGCGATTCGGGCGGGGCTACAAAAAAATTTGGGGACCCATTGAAATTGATTTAATTAAAAGGCGTATAAGGCAAGAGATTTTCAAGTAAAAAGATTTAACCTTTTCAATGGTATTTTAGCATATCCCTTACTTAGTTTTGCTATTCTAGGTAAAATAAATTCATAAATAAGGAAATAGAATATATTATGCAAAAGTGAGATATGCCATACAATTTAAGGAAACACAATTATATTCCAAAACAAATACCAGAATTAGAAGATTTCATCAAAATAAGGATGAACACTTCAAATAATTCATCACAAATTATACTTGCTGATATTCGAAGCATAAGAAAGTAATTTTATGGATTAATTCCGAAAAACTTAGATCTTAATTTTAAGGAAAAGTAATGCTGATGTCCGAAAATAAAAAGAATTGATTCATCAACATAAGGCTCTGATACCACATGTTGATCAATTCTTAAACATAAAAGATATAAATCAGGAATTAAATCATGTGTACCTGATAATCCTGTAAACGTGGTTAGGGATGAGGCCATGATTCTCACGCAGATCGAGTTCCCGTTTAGGGTGTATCGTTATGATGGCTAAGGTGAGGATGAGACTCACGAGAATAGAGAGGCAGAGAGGAGGCGTAAGATTGGTATCTTGATCTCTGCCTAATACCTCTATTTATATACACCCAAGGGGAAACCCTAATTAGGTCATAAGGGTAATTACGTCCATCAAATAATTACCAAATAAATACGTAGGGTATTTATTAGGTCAATGATCAATTAATTAGATAAATGATAACTCAGGCCACATAAAAACGTGTCCAACAACATATACATATGCAGATATATAATATATAAATATATATGTATGTATGTATTTATTTTGGGTATAATTGCTAATCGATTGCATAGAATGCTGGCAATTACCGCTTCTATTTTTGCTTTTATTTTTTTGGGTATATTAATCACCTCTTGAGCGTGGGAAGAGCTCATTGTAAGGGGTAATGAAGATGCGCCTGATTACAATATAAAATGGGATAAATCTTTCATTGAAAGGAACATATTTAAGAATGGAACTTAATACTTTTAGTATTAAGTTCCCATATTCTTTATTTGGTTGGAATTTTAAAGGTATGGGACTTGATACTCAAGAGCATCAAGGTATCAAGTTCCCCTCATTCCTAAGGGACTTGATTCCCCCAGTATGGAAAGGGTTTGAAGTCGCACTCTTGAGAAATCAATATTTTTGATTTAAAAAAAGGACAAAAAAAATTGCTACAATTCCCTAAACCCTGGATGCATGAAGAAGAAAGAGAGGGAGGTAACTAGACCCACCAGCCACCGGCGAGGAAGACGCCGCTAGCAACATGGCCATTCCTCCACTTGAGAGAGAGAGAGAGAGAGAGAGAGATGGGGCGTCCAATTCTGACGCTGCCGGTATTGACGATCGATGGGAATTAGAAGAACGCATTGGAGAGGAACAAGAAGATCAAAATTGAGGAACAAGAAGACGTATGCCCAGATCTGAGAACGAAGATTAGAGAGAGAAGGTGCCGACATCTATGGATAAGCGTCGACCACTAGCCAGATAGTAAAAGGCACAGATTAGAGAGGAAGAAGAGGGGAAGAAGATAGAATTGAGAAAAGAATACTTTCTGCCCTGACATGAGAATGAGGGGAGAGAAAGCATCAAGTTTTATGGATGAGCATTGGACGTTTGTTGGAGAGCAAGAAAACCGAGGTCATTCGCCGAAGAGGAAAATGACATTCTGCAGGTTCTAAGAGGGGAGAGAGGGGATGGAGAAAGGAGGAGAGAGATTATACTGACATATATGATATCATTTCATTCCTTTTGACAAACCAAACGTGTGAAATTAAGGAATCAAGTTCCATTTCATTCTTTTCATATTTCCGGTTCAATTCCATTTCATTCCACACTCGGTGAGCCAAACAGGCCCCTAATCTTTTTGGTTGAATAGGAAATACTTAATAATGTCGAAGATGTGAGTAGCAGTTTGGCTATTCACTCCGTCTTTCATCCTTATTACATGGATTCGAATCTAGAGGGCACAAAAACATCTTACTTATATATTTCGCAAAACTGACCCAATACCTGAAACTCAAACTGAACGACCTGAACCCATACCAGATCCGACATTCAAAATCCAGATTAACTTGGACCGAATCATACCTGACCTGAAATTTTCTACAAAGTTGTTTATTTTTGCATGACAAGCATACTAGACGAAAAATTGATTGACCCAAAATCGACTCGAATCGAAGTTCACCTAACCTAAATCGACCCGACCCAAAATGTTACTGAACCGAAAACATGACCTGAGCCAAACTTAATCTGACCTGTACCCAAACTGAATGACCTATCTACCTGATCTACTTATGTAAGTAAAAATTTATGCAATTGGCTTGGTGGGCCTAGATGCCTACCTAGACTTCAGCATTACTCCCAGCCCCACTAATGGCGGCGGGTGGATTGGACCTACTTACCATGATCCAAAAAAAGGGGAAACACTTACTACTTATTCAGGAGATGTTTTAGTATTAAGACATATACATGTACCTAAAGAAAGGAGGTAAACATTTTTAATAAAATATATTTATGTTATGTTTGATCAAATGTAAATAAATTTGTAATATAAATAAGTTTGTAATTGTATTTTCGTTATCTTGTTTGGTTATAAGCAAGTATTGAAATAACAACTACCTTGTAATTATGATTAGCACAAACTATTTAATCATCATTATATTATTAGGTTGGTTGCATTATATTACATTTAACCAAACATTACATTATGTACATAACATAAGGGATGAGAATGGGTTAATTGAATAGAGGATCTCATCTATATCCTATAGAATATTTTAAGGTATGGATGGACTCTTGTTAATTTGCTAAAACATGGAGTATTTGCTATGAAGCTGGCAAACGGGTTATTTAGTTTGCTTACAGGTTAGGTTAACTTCATGTCGAGTCATATATGTTGGGATCAATACACTTCTCTTGCAAAGAAAAATAAGTATTCTTTTTTTTAAAAAAAAATGGGTTAGTTCAGGTCTAGTCCATTCGATTTCTGATCTACTCATGTTAGTTGTTTCAGGTGTTAGGTCAGATATGGTTTAGTCAGATCGGTTTGGTTTCAGGATTCGAGTCAGTTTTTGTCAGGCCTACTAATGTAAGACATGTTCTTTTAACATCAAAGATTCGTTCATTTTGTAATTTTTTTAAGTATGTAGAAAATAACATAATGTTTTAAAATTAGGTTTTTGGATGCTAATAATACGAAACTTTAGGGATGTTGGACAAAAATGATATGAACATACTATTTTGCTGGCTACAGTAGCCTCAATTGTGAACCCATTAAATTTTATTATACCACTATGGAGTTATGCGGTGATTGATTTAGTAGAGCAATGACGTTGATAAGGTTTTTCCCCATATATAGACGAGGTATTTAAGGAATTCAATTGACGTTTGTTAGAGCTTGTGTTCCGGGGAAAAAAAAAGGTTCAAATCCATTAAAAACACCATCCATGTCATCACTTCCTCAATTCAACCATCATATAACTCGGCAGTGGTATTTCAAAATTAAATGAGGTCAAAGTTGGCATTACTAGTAGCCAATAAAAAGTTTATGTTATTTTTGTCCAATATCCCTAAAATTTATATTATTAACCTCCAAAAATCTTTCAAGATTTGTACAATTTGGGAAATATGGTGAAGTATACAAAGCATAAAAAATATAAAAAATTGTAAAAACTTTGTAATATTTTAAAAAATAAAGAAATGTAAATTTTGTAAAATCTTATATAGATATAAAATCCACATAAACATCTAGTTAGCCACGGAAAAATTGGAAATTTACAGGAGGGTCAATGCTTAACTGACCCTCAATGGAGTTATCATCTTCCCAACAAAATAGTGTTGGTTTTGGAGGGAAATTAAATTGGCTAAAAAGACAATTGATAGTTGAATTACTAAATTATCCTTAGTAATAATTTAAGAGTTTGGGTTGAAGGAGAGGTTCTCTGAGAAGATCTGCAATTCACTTGGGGTTTGTGCATAGCTCTTTTTCTCTCTCTATCCATTTCATTTTCTGGGTTAGGTGTTCATTCTTCTCTTTCTCTCCATCTATCTCAACTGTTGCTCATCCTCCTCTTTCTACCTCTGTAGTCATTGAATGAAACGGTACGAACTAAAAGGTTTCAATACCAATCTGATAATGGATGAGAGGAATGAGTGCGATAAGGTACATCGTTGTTCTAGTGAGGAGGAGTAGGCAGACGATATAAGGGAGTTCTTGTGTCTATTGCAGTTAAAGGTGAGCAGTGAAGCTTATGGAGGAAGGAATGGGAACATCTTATATGGGTAAACGCCAGCAACTTGCTGCGTAAACAACAGGTATGTCATAGCTGATTATAAATGTTAGAAAATGGCTAGTGAAATGAGCTTGTTGTCATTCTTCTTGTTGTTGTGAATAGTAATTATTTGGGTATTTATGTATGTCATGACATTTTCGATTGTTTACCAGGGTAATAGAATTGTTGTTATTGTGTAATCAAAATTATACGGAAATGTAGTGAGGGTAGTATACTGTAATGGTATGAGGGAAGACATTCATAAAAAACATTTTAGTGAGATGGCAAGGTTTATAGAGTTATGTATTGCAATGGTAATGTCAATGGAAAAGTTACGAGGCACACAATCGAATCCTCAGGGAAACAGTATAAGATGTCGTAAAATAGGTAATGTTGTTATGACTGGGTTATAATGTTGGTGGAAAGCCCAGAAATAGGAACTTGTAGACCTATGGTACATTCAATATATACCATGGTAGATATAGTTTACTAATTGCGTAAACTGAGGGTTGTGGCGGTGAGGACTATTTAAGTGACTTGTGTGAACTAAATGAGGCACTATTGTATAAGCTGACAAAATGCTTGTATCGTATAACATGCAGGACAATTGCAAAGACATGGAGGTTGATGCAATTGATTGATATGAAAAGAGATAGAAGGTAGTAGTTTTTGGGATGTGTATGTAAAAAAAATGTAGATGGTGCCGGTGCAGAACACACTGGGAGGGGGAAGAACTAGTTGTATATGTTTTATAGGGGGTGTTATAGGATGGTGGAGATGGAAAAGTAATTTATGAGAGAGGGCCAAAAAAATGTATGCTAGTAAAGAGAGAATAAGGGTGAAGAATGTGGGATGGTGAAAGAGACTGTAGGTGATGATTTGTTAGAACAAAAGGTATGGTACAGTTTGAAACATGATAGACAAATGTTAATGCCAGTGCAAATGATCCGTATACCAAACCCAAGTGTACATGTTGCCAGTGGAGCCCCTTTCCCGGGCATAACGATAGCGGGTTCTTTTGTCTATCAGCATTTTCGTAGTCATACACCAAAGTGTACATTTTGTAAGTGTTTGGTAAACAAGCAGAGGAGTAATTATATAAAACCCCTTTCCCTTCATGGAAGGAACTAGTTAGTAAGAAAATATAAATATTATGAAATGATTTTGTGTATTTGTTTGATGATGATTGTGTTTATCTTGTGTGATAAGCAGGAGATGACAATGATGTGTCGATGTGTAAGAAAAGAGTGTGAAAGGCCTGAGATAGAAGTTGCATATGTGAGTGAAGGAAATGCAGCAATAATGATGATGATTATGGTTCTGTGTTCTTCAAGGGGGAATGGAAAAATTCCACCAGCAGTATATTAGAGTCATTGGAAAATGAGGCAAGTCCTAGTAGCAGTGACATGATGTGCTTGAAAAAGGGGCATAAGAAGGTGTTGACCACCAGCAGAACAAATGTGAGGTGATGTCATAAATTATTAAAGGTGATCAGTTACGGCCAATGCGGTGAAAAGGGCAAGAGGAATGCATGGAAAATTTCATCTCTAGGGTAATGAGATATATCATATTTACCAGGTTTTTGTTTATGTACTATCACGGTATAGTATTATAAGATTTGTGACAAACGTAAAATATGTCAAATTGGTTATGTGTACATTGATGAAGAGGCATGGCATGTAACCTCCAGAACGTTCGTATTCAACCAAATTGGATGGTAAAAAAAGGGAATTCATGGCTTCAACTGCTTCTCTAATATAGTGAAAGTGACATTACATTAATCCTTAATGAATGATATTTATCTATCTTAAATTAATTTTAAAGTAATGCATTTCATGGCTTCAATACTGAAGTTGGCGTGGAATGGTTGGATGTATTAAATATTGTGGTTAACAAGTATAGGTATAGGTTTAAATTACATAGTGCAAAGGTGGATTAAATTATCTATTTCGTATCGATCAATCGGTATGGAATTTATTTTTAGATTCCTAATCTTAATTTCTATAACCAAATACACCTTCTCATCATACTCCTCCCCCCAAAAAATAATGTCATCTTCACGGTACTGGAGATATCTTGTTTACCTCCATTTTCACAACATATTACCCTGGTAAACGAAAATATGAATTATGGTAAATGGAAACTTTGCTGCAAACTTTCTTGCCCATTGAAAGCCATGTTAGCAACATGTCATGACTAACGGCACATTATGTTATCTACTAATAATAGTTGGGTTAATGATGTACGTAGGTATTTTGCTTAACGAAGCCATTATATGTGGATAAAAATAACTCAATAAATAAATTGACTATTCCACTTAATGCTTGGCATATTTGCTAACATGAAAAGATTCATTATGACAGTTGAACTACCTGTACAACATCATCCAACAATGGTACACACCTAGGTGCACATTTACACACACTATCCATGCACACCAAGACATACGATATGTATACCAGGTTCCCAGTCATTACGTACCACGGTAAACATGACACTTGGGTTAGGTCAACAACGATGTTGGGTGCAACTAATGAATCTGTAAAAAATTACATCATTGCAGACAACATGAACATCACCCTAACATGTTGGTTCTATAGAGATATACCTGTCACTGTCCCCAACTCAAATAACAGAGACCATAATGACTTACAGTTACTACATCCCTATCATCTTAGGATAACAACTATGTATACGAATAAAAAACTTTATTCAAATGAGCAGCTTTTGCCATCTGCAATCACGTTCTACTTGTGTCTGCCCCATATGAACCATCTAGCTTGCATCAAAATTAGCTCGGGCTTATGGCATGTCCTCCTTGTATGTCCAACTTTGTGGCATTCTAAGCACCATGAGCTTCCGTGCCCCAAAATTGAGACCTCTTCGCTTCGTACTGTTATCAACTTTTGTCATATTATGCGTTTCCATCAGGCGGACAAGCTGGTTGTATATGCGATGTTGGCTTAGAGCCTTTATATATTGGATGCACATAATCATATACCGTAAGATAGCCTGATTGATCACAGCCATAGCATGACAACAAGGAAGTACCTACATTTGTCATTGCATGCAAGTGCAAGTGTTTTGACTCACCTTGACAACTAATTTTACGCTATTAGTCAACTCCACGTTGTACGTCCCTAACATGATGCTATACTGCTCAACCACATGGCTCTCCACATTGTACTCCCCTCACATGATGATGTATCGCATCAATGTCTGTGTCTTCGTAATTGTCCTGCATGTCATACGATATAAGCATTTTGTCAGCTCATATAATAGTGCCTCATTTAGTTCACACAAGTTGCTTAAATAGTCCCCACCGCTACTGCCCCAGTTCATCCAATTACTAAACTACGTCTACCATGGTATACATTGAACGTACCCTGGGTTTACAAGTTCCAGCTTCTGGGCTTTCCACCAACATCATAACCCAGTCATAATAACATTGTCTATTTTTCAACATCTTATACTATCCCACCCGAGGATACGATTGCGTGCCCCATAACCTTTCGACTAACACTACCATTGTCATACATAAACATTGCCATATCACTACAACTTTGTTTATGAATGTCTTCCCTCATACCATTACAGTATATTACCCTCAATACATTTCCATACAATTTTGATGACACAAAAACAACAATTCTATTACCTTGGTAAACAATCAAGAACATGATGACATACATAAATACCCAAAACAATTACTATTTGCAATAACAATAAGAATGACAACAAGCTCATTTCACTAACCACTTTCTCACATTTATAACCAGCTATGACATACCTGTTCTTCACCCAGCAAGTTGCTTGCATTTATTTATATGAGATGTTCCCATTCCTTCCTCCGTAAGCTTCACTACTTACCTTTAACTGCAACAATCACAAGAACTCTCTGACGTCCTCTGCCTACTCCTCATTCGAACAACAATGTATCTTATCGCACTCATTCCTCTCATCCATTATTAGATTGGCACTGAAAGCTTTTAATTCCTATTGTTTCACTCAGTGAATGCAGAGGTAGAGAGAGGAGGAGGAGCAACAGCTGAGATAGATAGAGAGACAACGAGAGGAATGAACACCTAACCCAGAGAATGAGATGGATAGAAAGAGAAAAAAAGCAACGCACAAACCCCAAGTGAATTGCAGATCTTCTCAGAGAACCGTTCTTTCAACCCAAACTCTTAAATTATTACTAAGGGTAATTTAGTAATTCAACTATCAATTGTCTTTTAGCTAATTTAATTTCCCTCCGAAACCAACACTACTTTGTTGAGAAAATGATGACTTAGTTGAGGGTCAGTTAAGCAGTGACCCTCTTATAAATTTCCCCAGCAAAATTTTATCGTTGTATTGAACCATTAAACACATAGGTCAACGCAATGTAACCTTAGAAAAGAGTCTAGTTAACCCCACTTGTCAAAAATACTTCATATGTATCAAAGCATTAAGTGTGCAGAATACTTTATATAGTTGTTGTACTGAAGTCCTGAGATTACCCAATGAAAATAGTCACATGTGTAAAGGCATGCAATGATATTTTCTTTTTTCTAAGTCAAAGACATGGAATGAATTGCTTAAAATGGTAGGTTTGTAGTGAAATCAAGAAGTGGAGAAGATATGATTGTTGTGAAAACATGAGGATTTGGCTTCAAATACATGGAGTCCCTCCCCATGGATGGCTATAGAAAACTTTAATAGAATAGGAGAACTTTGGGGGAGGTTAATCTGCCTTAGTAAGCCAATTTATCAAACAGACTCCTTCGAAAGTATGAAGGTACAGACTGTCATAGATATTTTGCAAAGAATTGAGGAGGAAATATTATTGGCATTAGTCAAGGAAGTTGAAACTGCAACATTGATTCACAATGATCATTCATCACCATGCTCTCTAGCCAAGGAGAACATGGATTCCACTGGTGAGGTTTTAAGGTTCAAGGATCTCAATGATGACATGACGGCAGACTATGAGGTGGCACAAAGTGATTTGAGGAAGACTTATGATGAGAAGGATGGCATGATAGGAATCAATGTTGTGGTGGATACATAAGTAGTCCAAGAGACTCCTAACCTCCATTCATTTTAAATCCAAATCAAGATGTTGAAAGGGCAGAAGATAAGGGTGAAGAACGCATTCATTTTGAACCTGGAACCAAGATAGTGAGTTTTAGACAAAATGGCTATTCTGAGAAAAAGTTTAAAAAGTCGCAGCTTTTATGGCTTTTCGAAAATGGAGAACAACCACCTCCAGGCTTTGAAAGGGAGTGTAATGCCCCCAATTCCTAATATCTGATTAGTTTAACCTAATCACTCATACATTAGTGATTAGCAGCAGAAGTCCTTTGGTTGGATGCATCACCACCGTTCCGTAATGGAAGAAGGCTAACTGAAACTACATTGTCATTGTATTGCTCATTTAATCACCCGACTCACAACAAAATTGAAATAACGTACATTCAACCATTTATGGAAGTGGTGATGCACTTACACTCAATATATGATTACAATTTACTAGTAATTTGCATTGTTTCAAGAGAATACACAACCCTTAGATACTTCAGGCGCTAGCCTATGAATCATTGTGAGCTTTTGGCCAGCACAACCCCAATAAAAAGAATTAGAACTTTATTTCACTTCTTGTTGTTCTCTGGCTTGTCTGGAGGACTGTTCACTGAGCCCTTACATAAAACAGAAAACACAAAAAACATTCAAAATATGATAAGAAACTCAGCACGCACATTCCTATGCAGTAAAATAAGCTTTGAGTCAAATTAGTTGGGCGCCCGCATTTTAAAACATTTTGTTTGGAAAACAGGAGAGAGAGAATGTATCAGTCAAACTGATTTACAGGTTATTATCTGAAAGTGGACCCCTGTTGACATTTGCAGCGATCTTGAGATAGGTGCACACCTCCCAACCCAATCAGAGAGCCTGAGTTGCAGCCGCACGGGTAAATTGAAGGGCATAAGCCCTGATGATTGATAATTACTGGGGCCACTTGATTATATGACAAAACATTGCATAAAATGATTCATTATATGATTATCATATTGATTTTTTCATTGTTTGAGAAACATGTGAGTTTTCAAAGAGCACAGGCAATATACATACCTGGTCTTTGAAAATCTATCCCTGTTTCAGTGAAAATGGCTTGTTAGCAGCTTGAAGCGACAGCAGTGGCCTCACGTCTGCTCCAAAGATGTCATTTTCTCAATTAGTGTGAGATTAAAGAAATATTATTAAATTTCTTGGTTTATTGCATGATTTAAATCCTCTTGAATTCTCTTTCTATTATGCATGTAGCCATTATTCTTAATTCAATTGGATTCCAGTTTATTTTGTTTTTGTTCTTCTTCCTCCCACGACTAACGATCTTTTGACATGTATAATAATAACGTAAGAGTATGATTTATTTTGAAGTTGTTGTTGCAATGCCTTTAATCATTAACATTGTTAATATTATCATTATCGTTGTTACTATTATTATTATTATTATTATTATTGTTATTATTATTATTATTATTATTATTATTATTATTATGGTATTAATATTATTATGGCTATTATTCCTCTCTATAACGATTCATTGTTTGCGATATGTTTTAAGGCGATTCAAACTTTATGAATTTGGGTCGAGTTCTAATCATAACTTTACTTATCAGCTCCAAATGCACATTCCTTAGTAGCTCCAAATGCGCAATTACTCATTCCTTTCCCTTTTCTTTTAGTAATCGAAACTTAGAATCTCACCAAGCTTCTTACTTAGTTTATGACTGTCCAACATTTAAAGCTACTATCGCTCCCTTCATTCTCCTCTCTCATCCTCACTTGGAAGACTAAATCTTGTCATGTACTTACCCACACACCTAATACATATGTTTATGTCCCTTTATTTTTCACTTGATTCTCCCTGAGGATTTGCTTAAACATTACTAAAGCAACCCATTTGAACTAAAACCTCATCCAGCATCTCATCCTAACGCACTAATTTAACTCACACACACCTTCTACCCAAACTTGTAGAATCAAATGCTCACTAACTCCATTCAAACACCTATCATAACTCACTTAACCACCATACAAACCACCATCTAGCCTGTATTTTCATTTAAATCACAACCCCTAAGCACCTAGTCATAATCAAAGTATACACACATTACCCTTATACCTTCTTATACATACGTCTTCATTTAATCATCTACAAGTCCATTTAAACCTTAATGACCCAATAAGATTACTTAAATCTTTTTCAAACCCTAAACCCTAATCCTTCAATTTCATAGTCACAACCCTTAATTACTTAGTTGTGGTCAAAATATAACATTTATTAACTTCATACATATATACCTATATTTCATCATTTTAATCACCAATTAACTCATTACACCAATAATCCACATAATTATCATGAATATCAATCAAGCGATAAACCCTAAATTTTTCAAAATTCATGGCCATAGCTTATTCATCCCACATGTTTTCCTTGTTTTCGAATCTCATTCAAACATGCCCTAAACTCCATTAACTCAACATAACACTCTTAATTTTCTGCTAATCACCAACCCATGATTTAAACATAACTAATATATCCCACATATATATACACATATAACTCACAAATTCCTTCAATTATTCATGACAACAATCTAAGTGTCATCAAACTAATCACAATTAAATCTAATATTTACACCAAACTACCCCTTCTTAACACCAAGTTTATTCCAACTTCTCTTCATCAACTAAAATTTCATAATCAACATTCAAGAAAACCACAAATTTGCATTCATCCAACCCAAATACATCATTCAACACAAGAATTCAAAGTTAAAACATCAAAAATTGAATTGAGGAGGGTTAGAGTTTTTACCCCTCAACCACTTAAATACACACACAAGAGGAGAAAGAAGTGGGCAGGGCTGGCGGCTCTTGGTCGGATGGCGGCAGGAGGAGGCGCGACGGTGCCGTTGGGGGTCGTCGGACGGCGGTTGGAGCCGACAGGAAGGCGCCAGGCAGCAGTGAAAAACAGGGAAGGTGGGGTTTCGGGTACAGGGCCGAAAGCAGCGGAGTTTGGGATTTTTGGGTTTGATTGATTTTATTAGGCTTGGTTTTATATTGTTAATTTATCTAGTTTAAATTATGTTTAATTACTCTTTTTCCTTTTCTTTTTCTTCTTCTTCTTTTTATTTCTTGACACCTACCCACTTTCTAGATTTTTCCTTATATTTTTCCTACTTCTTTTATTTTTATTTTATTCATTACATACATATGTACATAATCTTAGGTATAATTATATATATCATTGAAGTAGCTAGGGGTAATAAATTTGAATTTTTACATCCTTTAGATATAAATTTGGGGGAGGACATTGTCATTTCTTTTTTATTATTATTATTGCCTTATTACTATTTTTGTTCATTTATTCTTCTTATTATTATTTCAGAAATTAGTCCTTTAACAACTAGGCTCTTTAATTTAATTTATTTATTTACTTATCTATTATTACTATGAGAGCATTCAAATATTTATTAGAACTTGAAGGAATTACTTAAGGAGCATCACAAGGCTCATTTCGAGACCACGTCATCGTATCAACCTGCTACGCATAAATATATATAAATATATATATATATATATATATGTATATATATGTATATATATATATATATATATATATATATATATATATATATATGATATATATTATATATGTAATATATATATATATATATATATATATATATATATATATATATATATACACACACACACACATATAAAATGATAAATTGAAATGAGAAATTGAAATGCGGCGCCCAACTTAATTAATAAGAATTTTAGGTTTGGGCCGTTACAGGGAGGGAAACTATCATGCCAATGATTTGAATTCAAATACTACTCCGACAGCTTTGGAAAGTGGAGAGAACAAAAGTGAATTTCGAGGCCAACATAGTCAAGAAGTGGAACCACCTCTGGCATTTGAATTTCCAATTGTTTTGCAGCCAAACATTAAGCCAAAAAAACACCTTCTTCGGAGATCAGTTAATAGCAATTGAAATTCATCCAAACAATCAAATGTGCTGCAATCCTCTAGCCAGACATCTGAAGTCTAATGCAACTTGCAAGGTAATCTGTCCAAATTGGGAAACTCCTTGATGTTTCTGTTATTCAAAATGAGAAAGCTGCAGTTTCCATAATCACAAAGACTCTCAAGAAGAACAAGCCAAGACCAACATCCAAACTTGAGGGCAAATAGAGTAAAGTTGTGCAAAGAAGTGACCTTGAGATGAAGGCAGCTTCCTGGAACGTCAAAGGTATATGCTGTAATAATAAAAATCGGAGAATTTATCAAGGAGCATTTTTGGAGTGGGGTTCTTCTTTCAGAATTTTGTATGGCTATGAAAAATTGGCCTCTTTGTATTCGGAGACTTCTTCTGAAGTGTAGCATGTCAATACAGCATCAAGATCATATTTTAGGAGGGGCCTTAGGCTCTAAACACCACTCTCAAAAGCTTGTGTCCTAACATGTTCTGCAACCCCAGTCAGCCCAAAGAACCAATCGTTGATATGAGCTTGTTTGAGGGTAAGGATTGGAGGTGAACTTCAATTTGGAGAAGGCAGCTGACACCTTTTGAAATTTAGACAATCAGAAGCATTAAATGCAATGCTGCTGCAACACCATTCTAGAAGCGATTAAATGAATTGTGGACTGTGGGATTTGAAGAAGGAATTCTCGATCAAAAATTACAGTAAGAGGCTAATTTTGTTATAAACTAAGGCGTCATTGTTGATAGTTTGATTTGCTCAATATGGAGGAGTTAATTACTTCCGCAACATTGGAGGTGTTCCTCTGGTTGGCAGTCCTTGGTAAACCTAATGTGAAGGATCTGCTGCATAAAAAGGATATCTTACTTGTTGAAGCAACCATTGAGAACTTGGACCATCTGTTGATGCTTAGCCCATTTTCTTGGGCCTCAGGGAGTTCTGTCATTACTAATGTTGGGCAGCAAATTGCAAAGCCAAACATTCTGGAGTAGTTTATGAAATTTGGCTAGCCGAATTAACAACGAGACTAGTAAATGGCTTTGATTGAATCCTTCAGCTGGTGTTTGGTGAGCAAAAAAGAGTTGGGGGTTGGAATCCTCAGATTTCAAGTTCCACTCCTTAATATTTGATGATAAATTTGAGAAAAGAAACTTGATATTTGGGGGGATCAAGTTCCCCCGTAAACCCCTGGAACTTGAACCCTTCTATTGTTGGGGGGTTTCAAGTTCTCATCCCCAGGGTTCAACATTATTATTATTATTATTATTATTATTATTATTACTACTACTACTACTACTATTACTACTATTTGTAACACCCCGATCTCACCGGGTCGTGTTACACGCCACAGCCTTCCCCTGGGGAAAGACTGTTAAGGCAACTTACTTAAACCTATTTGAAATATAACCTGTTGAGACTTAATATTTAAAATTAAGCCACTATAACATAATTAGGTCCAGAGTTTAACCCTAGGGCTATGAATGTTAGGATTTGCTTAATTTCTGGGGCAAAACGGAGAGAGTTCCCCTGAAAACTGACCATTTTCCCAGGCCTAAGCCTTACATTACATCCCTGCAATACATAAAGGTACTAAATAACACCAACAACTCTACGAGTACATGCCGGAGTTCACAACTCTACGGATCACAAGCCCGGAGTATACAGAGCTTTCTATTTTTCATAAACCTTACAAGAAGATAAATAATTACATAACCTTACAAACATAACCAATATTACATAATCATGTCATAATCAAATCAACTAAGTCCATCCTTGTTACACTCCACGTGTCAGTCACATATCTGTTGATCTGGGGAAAAAGGGGAAAAGTAATGGGAATGAGCAACCACCGCTCAGTGAGTAAACTCTCTCTCTCAAAACATACTTAAAATACATATTAACTTATGAAAGCCTTTCGCAATTCATTTTAGTTGAAGATCTTCCACATAATACATCATATTCGAACCATAACCGAGCGAAGTTAACTTTAGAAGAAACCGTAATGCATTGACTTAACATAATAAAGTTACGTAAACCCAGAAACATAGCATAAAAAGGGGGTTTTGCACATAAGTTTCACTTACCGAGAATCATACATAGTAACTTATTCACGTAAATGAGGAGAATAGACTCTTAGAGGTACTTTGTTACTGTCATTCCGAGTCGGCCAAACTCGAGCGGCAACATACGCATATCTGGACAGACATCATACTATGCTAAGACGTAATTTTCATACTTAGAATTCAGACGGGAATCAAACTACCATCCCTGAATCTATCATAACATAACTTATGTGATACCAGGCGGGAACTAAGCCACCATCCCTGGGTCTCAAACTTAAGCTTAAACTTTATAGAATAGCTCCTCCATAACATAACATAATCATTCGTACACATACATACTTATACTTATTCATATATATGTCTTAGAAACTTATAACATTCATACACATACATACTTAGTAAACAACATGCTTATATTTATTCATATGCATGTTTTATGAACTTATAGCATGAAAACATAATCCTCTTGCAACTTTAGCTTTTAGGCAAACAATAAAAAGAAAAGGCCTCTTAAAAACATGGTGAGTATACTAACTCACGATTCAAAACTTGGGTAGTTACTAGCATGCACTCCAAAGCTAGGATTCGCAACTAAACACCTTCAGTTGCACTTTTTACGCTCATTTCAATCTTTCAAACGCAAAAGGATGAATATGATACAAGCCAAGTTTGCTGACTCATAAATCGACTTTGTGAATAGCTTAAAAGCTTTTCATAATCGTAATAAATTTGCTAACATGTAAACTAACTTCGTAAAATACGTTTACTAATTCGTAAAACGACTTTGTTTCTAACTTAAAAATTTCGTATAAACGTAATTAGTTTGCTAAATCGTAAAACGATTTCGTTTTCAACTTAAAAGTTTCTTAATAACGTAATACGTTTGTTAAATAACGTAATATGTTTGTTATTTTCTAAAACGACTTCGTTTTAAACTTACAAGTTTCTTATAAATGAATTAAGATTTGTTAACACGTAAATTGGCTTCATAAATAACTTAAAAACTTTTTATAAACGCGAAATGTTTACTAAATCGTATAACGACTTAGTTTCTAACTTAAATGCTTCGTATAAATGTAATAGGGTTGCTAAACCGTAAAACGACTTTGTTTTCAACTTAGACGCTTCGTATAGACGTAATAAGTTTACCGAATCGTAAAACAATTTCGTTTTCAACTTAGAAGCTACTTTATAACGTAATACGTTTGTTAATTTGTAAAACGACTTCGTTTTAAACTTACAAGCTTCTTATAAACGAAATAAGGTCGGTTAACACGTAAATCGGCTTCATGAATAACTTAAAGGCTTTTTATAAACGTGAAATGTTTACTAAATCGTATAACGACTTAGTTTCTAACTTAAATGCTTCGTATAAATGTAATAGGGTTGCTAAACCGTAAAACGATTTTGTTTTCAACTTAGACGCTTCGTATAGACGTAATAAGTTTACTAAATCGTAAAACGATTTCATTTTCAACTTAGAAGCTACATATAAATGTAATAAGGTTGTCAAATCGTAAAACGATTTCGTTTTCAACTTAAAAACTTCTTATAAATGTAAAACGATTGCTAACTCATAAAACGACTTCACTTTTTAGCTAAAAAGCTTCTTTTAAACGTAATACGTTTGCTAATCGTAGACCAAAACCCGTTTGAGACATAACGTGCTTAGTTAAAGTTTAATTCAAACTAAGTTATCGAAACCCATTTTCGAGGCCTAAAATCCGAATACTACATACGAATTCGCACTAATATTAAGGGAAGCTGTAAATTGGGGAAACTCAAAGTTTGTCCACACATACAATCGAATTCATACAACAACAATACAATCTACCAATTCAGAAAACTGATTCGTATAGTTATTATTCGAAATCGATAAAATAGGAGGGATTAAGGATTTACTCACCTCGAATTCAAGCCAAGGACCCGTTCAAGGGCTGTTTTTGTGGTCGAATTCGAGCCTCCCTACCCAGTGAACAAGTCCGCCGCACGCACGATGGCCCCCCGTCGTCCACCCAGAACCCTAGCGTTTCTTCCTTTCACATTGCCACCACAGGAGCCACTGAGTGTCGAAGTTTAGGCCTCGATTTGTGGTGGGAATGGAGGGTTCAAGGCGTCCCAAGCATGGCCGAACTTGAGCTTGTGTCTGACTCCAATCTCGCGCATGAACAGGCCACAAACGCCTCTGATTTTGCCCAAAATCAGTAGCACTAGGTTTGGGAAAGGTAAATTGAGAAGATTGGAGGTTGATTGGAGGCAAAACCGTGTCAATTTTGAGAAGATATGGCGGCAGGTGTGGAGAGGAAGAAAGAGAGAGAGTGGCGTGCCAGTCTTGAGGAAGAAGGAGGAGCCGAGCAAAATGAAGAGGGGGGTTCGTGTGTGTTTGACAAAATTAGCCCCTCTTCCTCCCTTCTTTTTTTTGCGTTGTTAAAAGGTAGTATAACACCTGATACTATTAGTCGAATTCCGAGTCTCTTATCCTAAACCGAAATCGTTAATATAATCGTTTATCGACTTACTCGCCCCTTGATTATATTAAGGATCGATTTAGTAAATTATAGAACTATTCCCAAGGTTCAACAATCTGATCGTATTTGGGATTTGCTTTTGTTGGAGCTTCAAAAAAAATCGAAGGCTATTCAAGTTATACAACTTTAGACAATTTATTTTTGGGTTTCTGAAGTTGGATATACCGATAACTTGGGCAATATGGCAGTTGTAGGTTGGCGGATACTAAAATAAATTTTCTAACCCAACAGGCATAATATTCATTAAGCAAGTACGACAAAACTCCGGGTCTCACACTATTACTACTATTACTATTACTATTACTATTACTATTATTATTATTATTATTATAATACTATAATTATAATAATAATTATTACTACTACTATAATACTAATAATTATACTAATAATAATATAATAATAATAATTATTATTATAATTATGATTATTATTATATAATTATAATTATAATAAAAAAATAATAATAATTATTATACTATAATTATAATAATAATTATTATTACTATAATAATAATTATAATAATAATAATATAATTATTATTATTATTATAATATAATAATTATGGTTATTATTATATAATTATAATTATAATAAAAAATTATTATTATTATTATACTATAATTATAATAATAATTATTATATAATAATTATTAGTATTAATGTAATTATTATTATTATTATAGTAATTATTATTGTTATTATAGTAAATATTATTATTATAAATATTCATACTTGCATATAATATTTCTAAAATAAAAACAGAGTTGATTCCATTCCAAAACTGTTCACCAAACAGTAAGGAGATGGACCTGATTCCATTATAGTTTTCACCAAACAACTGAGTTTAGGATTCAAGTTCCATACCCAACCTCCAGGATTCAAGTCCTGAAGCCTTTAGATGACCAAGAATGAAGTGGTATTTGAGCAACAAGAGTCTGATGCAACATCTTTGTCAAACTAATAAGTGGAGGTTTGCATAGAGGTCAGACATTTGGCAGGATACGCACCATACTCGGCAGCTGAACTGGCCAAAATTTTGCTTCAACACCCTATTCCCCTGGTGTCATGTCTTATTTTGAGAAGCTTTGCTTGTTTATTGGAAGTCTTTTTTATTGTTAGTTTGTTGTCGTAGTTGCTCTGACTGCACTCTTGCTAGTTATAGATGCTTTGTATGATCTTTGGCTATTTATGGCTTCCAATAATAATAATAAAAAAAATTGTTATAGCCAATGCACAGCTTTTTTCAACTCTAATTAAATTGGCTACACACGCAAGATATCAGATTATTTTTCCATTTATGTATGAAGAGTAAATGAAATGTGCTTCACACGTTTGTATTGTCTACTTTTCATAAACATTTCTTAACTCTTCAATTTCGAAATGTCTCCTGAGTGCGTCAAAATGAGAGCATGATAACTCAGTCACTTCTTAGCACCGTCAATCCCCTTTACCCCTTTAAAAACCTACCTAATGCGACGACACCTTCTCTAGAACTTCTTGTTCACATGGTGAGCCCGAAATACTCTCCTTTCCAATATTACAAGCAAAGCACACTAATTCATTGGGATCTACACTAAAAAGTCAAAAAGCTTTCCAACATGCCAAATAAGTACTTACAATATACAAAAATCAACAATAATACTAACAACTACAATGCTTCTTAACTAGTATTTATACAGTACAAGTTATTATTCCATGGTAAGTAAATGATAACCTAAATTCTGAACAAATGATACAGAGCAAATACTTTTTTAATCAAACAACCGTTTGACATTGTGTTAGTCGAAATGGAGGGGACCCTTCAGTTGAAAAGTATCAAACTATGGGATCATGTGTCCTCCGAGCCCAATTAGGGGTGGACTAAGTAGAATTGGATAACTTGACATCAGTAAGGAGGGAGAAGTTCAATAGGAAACGGTGAACTAGCACGGGTGGTGTCCGAGTTATTGGAGAGAAGAGAAGAAGATCGAATGATGTGACGGTGGAAATGTATAAAAAGAGGAAAGACGAGTGAAACTGGTTAATTAGAATTAACAATATTTACAAACTAACTATAACGCTAAGTCGCCAACTGAGATAAGGAATGAGAGGGGAGTAAAATTGATAAATTTGATGTGGATACACTTTGCAAGATAGATGTACACCTTTACTACCGTTAGAAGTGTAATTCAAAAATTTGTTGATTAATGGGTTGTTGGGAAAGAGGCGAAGCATAAAGTCAATTGTCCTACATAGAATAGAAATATAAAAAAGGGACAATGTACTTTTTATATCTTTATTTCTAAATATCTTTGAGTAAAGTTTGGGCCAAAGTGTGGTTGGGTTAAGGGACGCACTTGCATGAGCACATCAGTTAGGCTTGGGGCTGACGATTTCACCCCACCCGGTGGATATTCGTTTCATCTTATCCGAAAAAGCGGGTGAAAATCTGAAATATATGGATGGTCGACGATGTTTTGATTGATTGGATTGGATATAGGTGATGCTCCATCTGACCCGCTCCTTCACCCGCTTAGTCATCCACTTGTTTGTCCTCCATTTACAATTAGTTTACTTTTTTTTTGTCCTTTAAATTTTACCCTTGTTTGGACGATTATATTGTTAGTTTTATAATCTTTTTTCAAATGAATATGATAAATATGATATTTATTCATTTATCGTACCTAAGATATCTTTTTTAAACTTTTCAAAAGGCAAAACTTATTTTTTTCTTTTAAATTTGCTAACATATTATACATAATCTTTCATCACCCATTTATAACCCAATCCACCTATTTTCAACCGCGGATGGTGGATCGATGGATTGGATTTGATCTTCGCGGATGATGGGTTGGATGAAGCCAATGAAAGCGGGTGATGGATGCGAATGATGGTTTCACCCGATTCGAACCTGATCCATTGCCATCTCTAGTTAGTTGTAGGCTATGCTTCAGCTTTGGTGTGGCATGGTGACTACAATGTGTCTTTTTTTTTTTTAAAACTAAAGTTCGCTTGACCATTTTCGAAAAAGATTAAACTAATTGCAAAATCTTTCAATTGCCTCGTCGAAATTACTTAGTAACGATTGTACCTTGATTCTTATCTTCTCTCTAAGTCTCGGGAAGCTTATCTACTTCTAGCAACATAGAAAATGATCTTCTCTTCTAAACTTCTCAAAACCTTGGATATTCGATTGAGTAGTCTCTAGCCGACTATCCTCAAGTCCACAATCAAGGACAGCCGGAGTCATGTCGCCCGGAGGTTAACCGCATACGATTAGCATCCGCACTAGTAAGTAATTGATCTTTGAACTAGTAGTTTGTATTATGCCGTGGGAACTATTCTTCGCATTACTTATCAGATAAGGATGCTTTTCTTTAAAATCTTTGTTATTTGATTGTTTTAGCACATCCAGGTAATTAATTAATTATGCCACCATCGCATCGACAACCCTGTTTAAGGTCTTCCACGAAGCTAACCACGAGGATCACGAGCAAACAAACTGAGAGTCACAATAAGCTTGTTTAGTTGGCGATATTTTGCGTTCACTGACTGGAAATATAAAATAAGGTATCAACTACCAAGAAGGGGAAAAACCAACGACGTCGTTTCCCATTGGAAAAGCGCTGGACTTTGATGACAATGGCGTGTTTGGATGAAGTTTGATTAAGCCCGCACACCCCTCAGAGGGGAAGAAGAAGAAGAAGAAGAAGCAGCAGCAGCAAAGCAAGAATCTAATAAATAACTCTTCTTCTTCCCTGTTACCTCTATCACTCCACCACCATGAGAAACGCACCCCTTTGCTCTCTCCTCCTTTTCTTCTTCACTTCCTCTCTCCTCATTTCAACACCCAACGCAGTGCCCCTAAAAACTCCATTTCACCCGAGAGATCTTCTCCCCTTTTTGCCCAGAGAACTCTCATGGCCGATTCTCAACTCTTTGCACAGCGCAGTTGACCTTCTTCCCACCTTTGTTGGGGCCGTTTCTTCTACTAATAACATCTCCGAATGGAAAGGAGCTTGCTTTTATGACAACCAAGCTTGGATGGAGTTTCATAATAAAACTGGAAGTCAATATGGTGGCGGTACACTTCATATTAAGGTCTGTGATTTCTTCCCTCGTTTCTGGGACTTTTTGTTTTTGATGAATTGTCGATTAAGTTTCCTGGTTTTATGGGGTTTTAGTGATTTTGGTGGTTTTGTGATGTCGGTATTTTGTGGTTTCCTGCTTTCTGGTGTCTGTTTCAATTTCCAAGGCAGTGGGTTCTTGTGAAATATTCCAGCTTATTGAGCAAAATTTTCAAGTGTGGTGTGGTTGTTATGTAATTTAATTTTTAATTACTTATAAATTTAGTGTCAATTGTATGCAGAATTGACAGGATTAGGCCTTGTGGTTTACGGTAAAACTTCCTGTTGTAGCATGGATTCTACTTTTTTTTTTTTTCTTCTGGAATTTGTTATGTGGGATTCAATTGTAATTGCTTTTGGCATGGAGTCCTATTTGCCAGACCTACTAGTTTTGTGGAGTGCCCTTTTTGGGTGAAATGTTGTAGTTGAATTTGAAATTGTTGTTGTTTGGTTTTCTTCATCTGAGGGAAAAGGAAGCACGAAGAGAAAGAAAACGGGTAGAAGGAGAAATTGGTTCTTTGATTGCTCCATTTGCTTGTTGCAGCAAAGAAAAGGGTTGGATAGAGTTCTGGTTTAAGGCCTTGAAAGAGATTGAGGGGGAAGAAAAATAAATAGAAATGGCAAAATAAGTTAAATTAAAAGAGGAAACTGGATGTTAGCATCATCGCCGAACCCCCCTTCGTTGCTTTTCCTGGCCAAAATACGAAGCACAGGGTGCAAATAAGCATTTACTTCCAGAATTGCAGACTCTTAACGAATGCTTGGTGGTGCTTCTGGAATTTGCCCTTTTTGGGAAAAGTGTGCGTTGCTGATCGGTTCACTAAACTTCACCTTGCAATTTTGAAATTTGAACTTCATTGAACGCAGAACATTACCATGGAGATGGGGATTACTGTGTCATGTCATGGATGATCTGACAGCACATAAATCGGAACAATACATACATCTGGCTATTAAGGGATATTACAGATAGGGCTGATGGTAAATCCTTGTGGCTGTTGATTATGTCATTATGGTTGATTATGTAGATATATTGTGATGAACAGATGTGTTACAAACCTAGCTAAAGCCTAGAGGCAAAGATCTCATAGCAGATATAGCTTGGAATGAGGTTTTGTTGGTCCAGGAGTGTGGACCTATAAGGGAGTTGGTGTATATCACACCTCACAAGCCATTAGAATATAACTCACTAATCTACAGTTATGAAGATGAAATGGCAATGTTCATATGTTAGCTTCGCGCACAGATAGGTTATTGCTGAAACCTAAAAACTGCAAAAGGGCCTCAAATGTATGAATGTCATGAGGGGAGTAGACTACCTTTTATGTCAAGATAAAGATCACGAAAAGATCCGGTTGGTTTTGAACAAAGAAGGGACAGAGAAATACAATATCATTTGGAGATGGTACACCTAAATTGTATGCCCCGCTGCACAAGGATGTTGTCCTTGACATATCTATATAGCAATGAAGAATTGTTGAGGCTCATGATCAGAATGGCGCTAATGTAATATACGTACTATGTTATCAGCTGATTTGTTTTAATTTTATAAAAAGATAGGGATGTTATCAGCTGATTGTTTCAAGCATATTCTCTGTCTTCTTTTCCTGTTGATTTAAAATCTTCTTCCCTGTGTGTAGATCATAAGGTGTTTGGTGATTTATGTAAAATGTCCTTAGCTAGTAGGTATTGGTACTTCTGGAGTGCATTTTTTGGAAAGAACTATTTATGTAAATCGTGAGATATCAGTTATGCATTTTCCAGAACTTTGATAGCATGGTTGATCTTTAAAGTTTTTTGTTATTTAATCAGGTTAGTAAAGCTCATAGCTGGACTTGTATGGACATTTATGTCTTTGCAACTCCATATCGTGTGACATGGGACTATTATTTCCTATCACGGGAGCATACAATGGATTTCAAGGAGTGGGAAGGGAAAGCAGAATACGAATATGTGAGCCATTCTTTCACTTCAGGGTCTATTTGCTCACTTGATGTTTAGGTATCCGTTTTGACTTTGCGATTATCTCAGGTAAAAGAACATGGGGTCTCAATTTTCCTCATGCAAGCAGGAATGTGGGGGACTCTAGAAGCATTATGGGAGGTGTTTCCATTATTTACAAATACTGGTTGGGGTGAGAAATCGAACCTTGCTTTCCTTAAGAAGCATATGGGAGCTTCCTTTGAGGAACGTCCACAACCATCATGGATTACCAACATTACTGCTGATGAGATTCACTCTGGAGATTTCCTTGCTTTATCGAAAATTCGTGGGAGGTGGGGTGGATTTGAGACTTTGGAGAAGTGGGTCAGTGGATCTTATGCTGGTCATACTGCCATGTGCTTGAGGGATTCAGAAGGGAAGTTGTGGGTTGCCGAGTCAGGACATGAAAATGAGGAGGTGAGGTTGCGAAGTGCATGCACTCTGCATTGCTGCTCACGTTTTAATTGTTTAACTTGAATCATGGTGTTTGTGTGTTTTTCTATGGGATGTACTTACGTAGCACCGTCACTCCAGTCTATCACCTCTTGATAGCATTGACGATTGCACTGGGCCTATTCACTAGTCTGGGAATATCAGAATGTTGTTGTGGTGTATTTAAATGCTAACTTTAGTGATAGAGTTCGTGGGCTGCCCTATCCCAGAAGTCCAAGCTCTGGGACAAATATGACCAGTCTAGCTCGGAGACACGCTCCAAAATCTTTTGCTTCATTCAGGCATACTCTTACAGTTAATAAGGATAAGTATTAATGGTTTTTTCTTGCTTTCCTTATTTATTTAGGTTATTGTTGTAGGAATTTATTTTGGTTAATCTTCTAGGTTAAAAACAGGGGCCCTATGTGTTGTCTTTCTTTGGTTTAGGCTTTTTAAATTTCAGAATTCTTGAGGTTCTGTGGGAACTCATGTGTTTGCTTTTGTCTTGCTTAATAGGCGGCTACCTTTGAGTGTTTGGATTTGCTTGATACTTCTTATGGTTGGGGAGTATCTAAATGTTCTTCAGTCTCCCATGCTTTTCATCATATGCTGTGCTGGGTACTTGTGGGACATAACAGCAAAAACAATGCCCCCCCCCCCCCCCCAAAAAAGGGAAAAAAAATTTCAGAGGAACTAAAGTTATTATTACTTGGGTGAGTCCTTATCTATTGCAGTTACGTCTTATGAATAGTTGGACTATCATCTGCAGCATTAAGTCCACCATCTCTGTCTTGAACCACATTTTACTATTAAATTATTATAATATACCTCTTCTACATTTAGGTAAATCTTATCTACAACCCACTGTTTTTAGAATTATTATTTAATCTTCCTCACCTTAAAAATTGTTATCATATGCATCATTTTTTAGTAAAAAAATTGTTGGTTGGTTGGGGGGGGGGGGATAATATTTTTCTTGTATATGATACCATGTAGGGGGGTTAAATAATAATTCCAAAAACAGTAGGTTAAAAATGAGAATTACCTAAATGTGGAGAGGGGTATATGATAATAATTCTTTCACTATTCGCCCTATGTCTTCTTACCAAAATAAAGCATAAAGCATAGTCTTTAATCTATAGCCTCACCTACTAGCTAGTTGCATGATGTCTGCTATTAAAGGTAGCATCATGGAGGTAATGACAAAGTCTTCTGCTGATTGAGGGTGTAGGCTACCTAATACAATCTAGCCTTGAGGTTCAGAGTTATTTGTATTCGACCATAGTTACCAGATTCTCTCAACCCCTCAGCATACTGCGAACTGATTTGCGCGATCTAGAACACGATACTTTAGCGTACCAATTCACCAAATCTGGCGAATTCAGCAAACACATCTCCTGCCTCAATGGTATTGCATATTTTCGTGATTCATAGGCCAAAGTTTGAAGAAAATGGAAGGGTTTTTGAGCTTGCCATGAATGAGGAAGCTTTTTACAGAGCAAAACGAGAAGAACAGAGAGAAATAAGGATTAACCTGAAAATGTTGCCCCGGGGGGAGGGGGGAGGGGGGAGAACCCTCAGTATTAAATCATTTTATGAGTCTCTACGATATGTGAAGTTTTGAATTGGAGAACTAGATGTACTAATAACAACCCTCGCGTAGTGGATTTTCCACTAGGTGGCAAATCATGTGCCCGAATCCATTCCTCGTACCGGAGTGTACCACATTCCAGGCAACTATGTATTCGACTTCTTCGATTATCTAATCTGCTACTCTTCTTTTTGATAATTTCCATTAAACTTTTTGAGATTGATCTATTTTTAGCCCACTTAATATAAGATTGCTGTAAATTAAAGTAAGGAGGTATATGGCTGTTTCATATTTCTGTTTTGACATTTTGTTTGCCAATCAGTTGAGGTTGCTGCTGGTTGCTTTTACATTTTGCTGTTTACTTAAAGGCAAGAACCATTCTTTTTTCATTTTGGTATGAGTATGCATTACCAAAATGTGGTTGTATTTTTTTTTTTTTAGAATTCTTATTCTTTCTTCTTCCCTGATCTGTATCAGAACTGTTATGGTCAATGTGTTATCCAATTGCCAAATGCGACCAGCCTTGGTTTCCTGTATCCTTTCGGTGCTAGTGGATGACTCTTTGACCCTGGCTGGCAACTTATAAAAGAAATGTAGGAATCTAAAATATTCAGTAATTTGCTGTTATGATTTTGTGGAGTATCTGAAACTGTATAAATTGTCATTTGAACATTGCATTAATAAAATCCTCCAAAATCACCTTGATGTATTCCCCTCTGTTGCTTTTCTGAAGTTTCACTTGCTTTCACTTGCTGTCTCACATTGATATAGACTAGCATTGAGTTCCATGTTACAGGGAGAAGATGTTATAGCCTTGCTTCCATGGGAAGAGTGGTGGGAATTTGAATTGGCCAAAGATGACTCAAATCCCCACATCGCATTGCTTCCTCTACATCCCGATTTGCGTGCCAAGTTTAATGAAACTGCAGCATGGGAGTATGCTAAAAGCCTGGACGGCCAAATTTATGGTTTTCATAATATGATATTCAGCTGGATAGACACTATCGATAAGAATTATCCTCCACCACTGGATGCAAATCTGGTAAGGTGTCCATTCCCTAATTTTGTCTAGAGGAACTTCTACATCTTATGTAGTTTTGGAAATTAGACTCTTTGTGGTTACCAAATCAGATTTTCTTTGGAATGTTGAGTCTCCGGATGGAGGACTTCGTCTTACAAGGGATTGTACTTCTCTTCCTTTCACTGAATTTACTATTAGTACTCTGATGCATACCCTGGTGTCAAATCAATAGCCATATGGTCACTACTCGCAACTGACTCAAGCATTGTGACCTTCTTGGGGAGTCATATTCCATTTCAATGAGCATCTAATGTGTTTCCTAGTTTTGTCACACAACACCAGCAATTTAGTTGATGGGGCGATTGCCTTGTTGGTTGGTAAGTCAAACTGACACTAACATCAGTGGCTTCTATTGATCCCTTTCTCATAAAGAGTAGAGATGAGCCCAATTAATTTGACCCCCACACAGCCTACTTGATGGGCATACAAAATTTTCTGAATCAATTCGGCCAGTACTTCAAATGGATGGCGCTTTGACATCTCTTTGTATTTTTCCCCTTCCTTTATTGTTGACTGTTCTATGTTGTGAGAATGTACTTCAGTTTGTCTTGCAGAATAGTATCACTATGTTACCTTGTATGTTGTATTGGTCTACACCAAACTTAAAAAGGGAACCAGCCTTGGTTACAAAAAACAAAATAGTGACTTGGTCAATCAATCGTTGATGATTTTTTCTCCAATGCAGGTTGCTTCTGTTATGACAATATGGAATCATATGCAGCCTGAATATGCGGCAAACCTGTGGAATGAAGCATTGAACAAGCGGCTGGGAACTGAGGTATTTGTATCTCTGTCTTTGCTTCTGCCGTGAGTGCTAATTACCGAACTTGTGAAAAATGATCTGGTTCTTGACAGTGCCGTTAATTCTCGATTAGTCATCATGCTGTCGCTTGAATGGAATGGCACATACCGGTACGATATGTGGACTATACAATGAAGCAATGCTTTCTACTAGTTTTTTTTACGGCAGTGGTATTTAGCAGCCTCCAGCCAATGTGATATGGGATTTGTATCTGTGGTTATTGACTGATGTAGTTTCTGTTTTGAAATCTTACTAGAAGCCCTGCCCCATGGCTCCCCAACACCCCCCCCCCAAAAAAAACAAAAGGGTATATATCTGCCAATAAACAAAGGGCAGGAATAATATAACCGGAGGAGGATTACTTCATATTTTAGCAGTTGAAAAGGTCAAGTATTGGTGCTTGAGTGATCATGGTTGGAAAAACGAATTGTGGGGGAAATGACTATTAAGGTCGAGGTCATTGACGTACTTGACTGTGTTGCTTCGATTTTTTCATGCAGCGTCTTGATCTCCCTGAAATCCTTGTAGAAGTTGACAAACGTGGATCATCCTTCGCTCAGTTGCTTACGATTCCGGAACAAGATGATTGGGTCTATGCTGATGGAAAGTCAGTCTCATGTGTTTCTTATGTGCTTGAGATATACAAGGCAGCTGGGCTTTTTGAACCATTTACTAGCTCCATTCAAGCAACTGAGTTCACTGTAAGAATTCTCATTTCTTCTTTGACTGGCCTAATTGCAGGTCTGCAAGATGAATATTGACTTCTTATATATCTGACGGTAGAAAGGTTCAGGAATGGAGTGACATAAGAAATGAAAGCAAGAAGTTTATAGATGCTAATTCCTAATATTATGTGCTTGGTTCAACTTAAAATGGGAAGCATTTATGCCAGAGGTGTTGGTTTGTATGAACCAATAGATGAGGAAAGAAAGGTTTAGTCATATTGGGCGTTGCTTCTACTTGTCTAATAAAATGCACTTCATTGGGTACTATGCTTAGGCCATTTTGGTTGAATTTAGTTCAGGTTAGGTCAATTATTTCTTGCCAAAATTGGATGGCCTTAGCCCTTATTTCCGGTTTGGGAGGAGTCTAGTTTCAGGTCATTCGAGTCAGGCAGCTGGCAGTTTTACCACGTGTACTTGATATATCATCCCCATTAATCTCGAATACTCGTTTTCACAGCACTGCTATTGCTTGGGGTTATTACCGCAAAAGCCAAAACAAATCCTGAGGCATGAGTGTGAGATTTCCCCATGTGGCCATGTCTTTGTTACCTTCTATAATCAAGGAGTTGTTTCGGTTTGTCATTGCAGATAAAGGATGCCTACACCCTAAAATTCTTCGAAACCAATTCAAGTCGGCTGCCAAGTTGGTGCAATGATGGAGACACTGTGAAGCTTATGTTTTGCCAGATTCGAGGAAAGTACAGAATGGAACTACCCGAATACAACACGATCGAGCCCTACCCCCATATGAATGAAAAGTGCCCTTCTCTTCCCCCAAAATACTACAGACCAAAACGTTGTTGAGAGCGAGCCCTCAAGATCTGCTGCTAACATCTAAACATGTATCCTTTTATATTTGATTCTGTATGTAAAGATGCTGTGTACTGTCCAATATCACTCAACTCTATGTTGGTTGTTAATTGCTGTAGTATTAGACCATTGGTCTGTATATTTAGTTTAGTTAGCCAGCAATAGCTTGGGTAACTCATTAGTTGTATTTGGGCACAATTCAGTAATGTGTATATCATAGTTGTCTCATGCTCCCTTGTTACTTGGATTTGACACCATACTTCATAAGTGCCTTGAAGTGTAAATATTGTCATTCTTACAAAGAATGCGATTTGAGGCTATAGATTGTTAGCTCGCTTACTTCATGATGATGATCTTGGCAAGTTTTATTTTGCTTGCTCACACTGTTCAAAATCGCTCGACTTGGTCGATACCAAACAGCTGTCAAAATTGTTTGACCTGCTAAAGGCGCTAAATCTAAGTAATCCAATTAGATATGACTGGTAAAATTCCAATTTGTATTTCAAGTAACTCCCATTTCCTAGAGTTCAGCAATCCACATGGTACTCATAGATTTAGAGAGTCTATTATAGGGTATCGCACAAAGTGATTTGAACGTGCATGGAGGAGAAATAAGGGTCAGTTATATGTATCCGAATTATTAAGGAAGTGTATGAGGGAGTAAAGACAAGTATTTGGACATTAGGACGAGACACAAATGATTTTTAGTTGATATCGGACTTCATCAGGGACCAGTATCAAGCCCATTTCTTTTTAGTCTTTTTATGGACGAACTCATTAAAGAGGTCCAAATGAGATACCATAGTGTATGTTGTTCGAGGATGATATTGTTCTTATTAATGAAACTAGGAATGGAGTTAATAAAACGTCAATAAGTTGGAGTGATGGAGGCACACCTTAGAGCCTAGGGATTCAAGTTAAGTAGATCAAAAATTGAATATCTGAGGGCCGGTTTCAGTGGAGGGAAATAGAGCAATGGAGAAGTGACCATTGATGGGCTAGCAATACCAAGGTTGGAGAAGTTTAAATATTTGCGTTCGTTCTTTTAAGAAAAAGGGGATATTGACAAAAACATTAGCCAACGTATTAAAGTGGGATGACAAAAATTGAAGAATGTGTATGTTGTGTTGTGTGATAAGATGATTCCTATGGATGAAAAGACAGAGTTTATCGTATGGTAGTTACATCAACATTGTTATATATCTTCGTGTGTTGGTCAATAAAAAGGACCCAACTCTAGAGATTGATGATAACAGAGATAAGGATGATCTAGTGGATACGCGACCATACAAGAATGGATAGGACATGAAATGAGGTGATTAGAGAACAAGTAAAAATGACACACATAGAAGGTAAGATGAGAAAAAGTAGACTTAAATGGTTTGTTCATATGAAGAAGAGGAGTACGAAAGCACCTGTGAGAAGATGTAAGATGATTTACTTTCCGGATTATAGAGGAGGCAGAGAACGACTTGAGAAAAGTTGGATGAGGTGAGTAGACATGATTTGAAATTTTTCACCGGCTAATAGAAGACATTGCTCAAGATAGGAATTTATGAAGGTATAGGATTATGGTTTTGGGACCATTAAGTAGCTAGTTTCTAGGCACTTTGGCTTCTAAATGCCAGGAAATATGCTATGTTACATTTACCATATTTTGTATAGTAGTGGTACGCTGATCACAAATGCGCTATTACTTCCCCGCATCAGATTGTTTAAGTTGTAGACTGCTGTTGGTCGGGTTAATATTAAGGTGCTGCTTTCTGCTTAAGATACGTATAACTGTTACTCCTCTTTTATTGTTCATTATAATTAATGTTATTTAAATTATGTTGTATTTGTTACCCTGTCTATCAAACGTTTTTCAACTTCAAAAATATTTTCTTAAAACTTTTTACTTGGGTCTGTTGGAATCAGTCTCTCTACAGCCAGTCATGTCTATTAAAGTAAGGCTGCCTATATCTAAATCTCTCCATACCCCGCAAACACGAGACTCATATTGAGAACTGTTGTTGTTAATTTCACCAATCCAATTTAACTCGAGTTGGATTGACATTAATTGAAATTGATACTACTTGACCATTAAGATATCCACTATCCAATTGAGTTGAAATATCCTCAATTTCATTATTATAATTTAAATTTCAATTAGAATTTACCCATATGGGTAACTTGAACATAATATAGTCGTCTAGAATTAGCCTGATCCGAAAAAGCAAAGTTTCCTAGGCTTCCCATATTCCTCGCCGACTTGAGTTTTAGACTATTGAAGGGTACATGTTACTCCAAACAACCCTAGGAATACCTTGGAATCGATGCTAAGTCATGCCATGCCAGCGTTGAATAGCTAGCCTTACCAATTGGGAACTCTATCTATGCGTAAGTCCGGTTGGATCTTCAACTTTGTTAAGTATGAGGCTGTGAGCTACCAATTACTATGGATTTGTACCTAGTCACCTATCATTAGTCTGAAATCTGAAACCAACTAAGCTTACCCCTTTGACTGGCTTATGACTAATCAGAGGATTTCCAAGTTGAACTAAGATTGTTTCAAACAGGTTTTTCTCAAACACTAACAGAAAATGGCCCCAAAAAAGTGAACATGGGAAGAGAGTGGTTTGGTCCATAAGGCTTTTTCATAAGTTGAAGAAATCTAGCCAGTTGCACTCGTGCAAGTTCACACATTGAGCGAACCAAGCTACAAGGCCACAGACCGACCACTACAAACTTGGAGTGCTAATGGTGGTGGCATGCAGAGATGAATCATGACTGGGTCAACCCCTCCCCCCAAGTCTTGGAACAATTGTCAAGCTGGTCCATAAGTACCTATATAGCACTCTAAAGAAGCAATTACTGATGATGCCATCAGAGAACAACACAATCGATCAAGAATCATCTATAGAGAGACATCACCACCCGAGAGAGAGAAATAGGTGGGAACCATATAGGATAGTTGATTCAGCAATACATGTCTACATTGAGTTGGCATCATTCTCGACCAATTGTTCAGAGGACGACAATTAAAAAAAAAAGAAAAAGAAAAAAACACCCTATAACTTCTCTGCACAAACCTGCAGTCACTTTTTTTTTTTTATCATCATTACAAACGTGGAAAATTCAGATAGAAATCCAAAAGCCAATTAGGATAGTACATACGAAAGAAACACACAAATGAATAAGAGGGTACATGAGTCCCTAAAAATGGGCATCCTCTATGCAATCATTCATTCTTTGTAGCCGGAAAGTGGTTGCCACCAGTTACCACCTTGTATACATAAAATGCAGTCATGAAAGCACTGCAAACAAGATGAAAACAAAATTGATGAGAGGAGCTAAACAAGAAAGGCAGTCAGACCATTAAAACTAGTTAAGTGATACTATACAAAAGATGCAAACACCCATGCTAGGATCTTTTCTTTTTAATAAGAAAGGGAAACGGGATGTAAATTGTTTGCTTCAAGATATTTACACATGGTCATGAGCTAAGTGTATCCACTTTCAGGATAGTTGAAAAGCTCGCTTTTGGGCAATATTTTCACCTTGGATTATAATCAACTAACATAGCTCAGGAAACTCTGTGTGTTTCTTCTTATACAAAGTGGAAAGCAGTCAATAGTTTTAATCTAATGTCCTATAAAAACAGCCTCTTAGCAATTCAGGCTGGACCATTACGTCTGTACTTTCATGCTGTGGATTTGAATTTGGATTTGAATCAATGCCCAACAGAAATGAGTAGTATGTACAATGTGGCATAGCATATCAGCAGTTGGTAGCTCAAGCATACAAAAGTGACAAAACTATTCTAGGATATTGATATTTGTTAGGTTTTCAAGGCCCATTTAAGTATGACTTCGTTCAAAGTTGGGAAACAACTTCTGGCCACATTATCTCAAAAGGTTTAAGAATTTTGTAATAAATACTTCAATGACTAAACAGGTCCTAAAGTAAGCAAGTGGAAATATCATAATGTTAAAGAAAGCACAGAACATGCATGTATATGATCAAGTTACCTGATCCCAGCAACAATCCCAGCAGGCATTATCTTCGAAGTCTCCATGTAACGCTGCCCCATGACATATGTAAGTCCAGTTGCTGTCACTGTTAAGGCAGATAGCTAAGGTTAAACTACAGATTATATATGATAAAAAGCCAATGCTTCCAGGCAACAAAGCTAAATGACCAGATTCACTGCCGGAGAATCGACAATGGATTTTACTACTATTTTGTGTTGGGATGATTGAGCCCTCCTGAATATATATCTTGAAAGACAGACACTATAGACAATCAAAACTCTAAGAGAACCACTAACTCATACCGAGTGCGTAAGATTTTCCAGACATTTTTTTCCTGTAAAAAAAATCTACACAAAGCTTGTTCTTAGGAACCATTTCACTTGGACACATTTTCTGAACAGAAGTTGGGTGTCTGTTTGTAGAATTGCTTAGAAACTCAGTATGCATTGAGAAGCAGAGGAACCAAGCCAAATGGTTATCCAGAGTAGGGTGGAGTGTGTATCAGATATACACATCCTAACCCTATAACATTGTGCCAATAATGTTTATGACAGGCCCATCATGCTATTCAATGGTTAGTCTAAATGGCTAATAAGTTCAAACTAGAAATTTCAAAAGGTAATGCAAGCATATGTGAGCCTAGTAGATTGACTTCTCTCGAAGGCTCTTCCTTGCATAGTGTAATGACAAATGTCATTTGAATCTAGTAGTCAACTACTCAGAAAATTATCTGAAACAATCCCAAAAGTGGCTCATTTCAACTGAACCTTCATTTTTGTGGTTGGGAGATGGTGGACAAAAGCACCTAATTATTTATTTGCAGCACCTTGATAAGTAAAGCCTCAGACCCCCCTCCCCCACCCAAAAAAAAAGTAAAGCCAATTTTGGCCACTTTTTCAATAGCTGAACAAGTGAATGTTGGCCCTTTTTTGGGCATGCATTGTTGTGGACTTCAGTAAAACATAAAATTCCTCTATAAACCATCCTCTACTCTCTTTTTACAGAGTAGTAGGCAGTCTGCACCTTTTAAAATTTGCGTCCAACGCAACTAGCCTCTCCATGACTATGCAATTCGGGAGTGTGGTTGCTACCTTGTACCCTCCCACCCTACCTGAGCAGGAGTGCAGGACTCTTGAGGCGTGGATTGGATTTGGATTGGACCTTAAAAAGTAAAGCATCCACTAAGAAAAAAAGGAAAACATAAGGGGGTTTCTTCTACTGGGATGACCATTTCAAAACCCAGCAGGCAAAAAAGTTCAGAACGAGAGCAATATCCTGGAAATCAATTGGTCCTTAGACAGTAAGAGGAGAATGCAGATGCCTGGAGTGTTTGACCCACCGAAACTTGTGAAACATAGACCTTTCTAAGTACAAAATTCCTTCTTATGCCAATTATCTAAAGCCTATAACAGGACGAATTCAGTATTCACAAATTATCCTCTCAGGACTGACAAATCATGGGAGATATCAAAAATTTACCACTTTGTGGACTGTAGTTCCTCTGAGAAGAATGGAGTGATTTCCAAACAAAACTACCCTTTCCGACGAGAAGCAACCAGAAAAAACCAGAAGATTAGAAAATGGAGCTTAGCCCAAGAAGCCAGCTTCCCCAGTCAGCACTTTATCAATTCACAATGAAAAGAGCTAAGATGGGCTTACTAGCTAGCAAAAATGGTGGAAAAACTTACTAGAGCCCCTCTCAATCAAGTAAGCTGCCCGTTATCCACAACACCCTCCGTGACAAAATAATGCAAATATCCTGATCTCAGCTCAGTCACAAGTTGTTTGCCAGTATTCCATCATGATCAAACAAAGATAAATACCACAACCGCAAAAGCTACCACCTTTTTTAAAACTAAATGTCAAGAGTCAACCTGGTTGCCACTTGCCATTGTTGATGATCATGGCAGTCATTTAACTGGGTAACTCCGAGAACAAACAGTGCACTGAAACAGCCAAAGCAATTCTCAACAGGGATGGGAAATGTCAATACCATTATTCATTGAGTGGCATCAAATCAGATCAAGTACGCTGAGATAAATAGCATTCTCATTCAGTCTTATACGAAGATGTAATGAGCAGAAAATCCTAAAGTCACACATTTGGATAAGGAAACATTTTTCATCGTTGCCGTCAACCCAGTGCACCAAGCAAAGTCAAACAACCAACAAATGAGCTGAAATCACAGTAACCCCATAACGAGTTTGACATTAATCATTCCAAAAAGTACCCGAAAATCCCACCAAAAAAGGCAATAAATTGATGATATTAAACTTCATTGATGGAAACCCAATAATAAATGAACACTCCTAACATGGAACACCCATCTGGGTATCTCATGATAATTACCTGTCTCAAGAATCAAGGCAAAATAGGAGTTTCTGCGCTTCTCAAAAGCTTTGAGACTCAAATACCCAGCTAGAATGAGCAACAATCCAGCTGCAGCACCCCCACCCAGTGAGGCCAAACTGGCCTTCTTCGCATAGCCGATGAGCCCACCGACTAGCACGGCCAACCCATATGGGATAGTGAAGCAAAAATCATGCATTTTCGACAAATGGGTAGGACAGAATGATGAAGAAATACTGAGATCGAAATGGGGTTTTTAATTAGAGATCAATGGAAATGGAAATGGAAATGGAACTCTGAGCTTGTTTGATTTGGGTTTTATGGAGGGATTGAGGAGTAGCAGTTTGGTATGGTCAAATGGGGAAAGAGAGAAATGGCGTGTGGCATACATGTGGACTTTTCGGCACAGTAGTTGATGTCAACGACTGTCCATCCCGTCGCTGGTAGTGGTGGGTATAGTATAATACTAATGGGCATTTATGTCGTGTTTCACCAGGAATGCTCAATTTTGCTTCCCAGAGTTACACTCCTCTTCCTAAGCATTTCTCCGTTAACCGTATACTTTATTTGTCTTATCATTTTTGTTCTACCTAGATAATATTAGTCTTTTAGAAAATATTATTTAATATAATATTTTCTATTTTGTTTAGAGAAGAGATAAACATTATTAATAATAGTGAAAAGACACTTCATTTCGAAACTTTATAGAAAAAAAGGTGCAAAACTATGGGACAGAGGGAGTAATAATTTATGCTCAATCAATAGATGACAATTTTTGTTAATATTTTAATTTAAGCAATGTGTAACGTTTAATTTATTTAGCAATTGTTTTCTTCCATAATTGTCTCTGTCAACTAGTGACAATTTTAGTTTATCTTAATTTCATTGTGTATTTGATTAACAACAATAAAAAATGAGATAAGAGAGCCAAAGGTCGGTAGCAAAAAAAAAGGAATAAAAAAAGATATGTGATTGTTAAGTATTCAATATTGTGTTGATTTTTTATTTTCAACTTACAAGTTATCAAATTTTGTATAATTCCTTAAATGAAGGCACAATGTTTTAATTTTTTCAATCAAAAATTAAACAATGTTATTATAAACTAATAATCATGTCACGCCAATTAAAAAAATGATAATAGGACAATATTGATTACATGGTTTTAAAATGTATTTTATATCAAGTTCCCTCTAAACACTAAACACTTCTCTCTTTGACCTAGGCGCTGCCATAGCCTAGTCTTATGAGAGCTTCTGCCTTCGACCATATTGTTAGGCTTTGGATCACCTCTTTGTACGCGTGGGTCATCAACTAGTTTCATCTTCACCCCCTGTTCTGGTTCTGCAAGCCCCGTGCTTTGGTGCCATTCTAGGGTTTGGTTTTTCATCTTTCTTCCCGCTTAAGCTATCTATACATGTAATGGCTACATGCTTAGAAGATGCATGGAAGCATCTTTCCTTGACTGCTGAGGAGGAAGTGGTGGTCGAGTGCGATGAGGAAGAGATGGGTGATGGAGTTGAGCAAACCTCGTTGTGCTTATGGGGCAAGCTTTTTACGAGTAGTTATTTTAATGCTAATGCCATGAAAAACGTCTTCAAAAACATTTGGAAGCCCTCGAAAGGCGACCTAATCAGAGACCTTGACAAGAACCATTTTGCCTTTCAATTCTTCTTTGCTGTCGATAAAGCCTATGTTCTGAACGAGGGTCCTTGGGCGTTCGATAGAAACATTCTTCTTCTCAAGGAACTAATGGGATTTGAACAGCCATCGAAAGTTCAATTTACTAAAGCTAGATTCTAGGTCAAGGCCATTGACGTCACCTCATCAAACAAACATCTTCATTCGCTAAGGTATTAGGCGACAATCTTGGTCAGTTCATTGGCTGTGATGAATCCAACTGATTATGCGTGGGCGATAAATCAATCAACTTCCAGGTTGATGTTGATGTAACAAAACCCCTAGGAGAGGTATGTGAGTGTTGGTCAAGAGGAAACTTATTTGAGTCTCCTTCAAGTATGTAAAATTTCCGGAATTTTGTTATGGTTGTGGCTGTCTGGGTCATGTTCTCTTAGAGTGCAAATTCACCAATGACATAAGCGACGAAGCTGAGTTGCAACATGCTGACTATTACAGGGTTCCCCCATCAAGCTCTATGAGACGTAATTTGGAAGTTCTGAAATAGGAGGAAAAGAGACTCTTCTTGGCTTACCGTGATGGAAAATCATCTAATAAGGCTAAAATGAAGTTGAACTTTGACAATACTCAGGCCAGCCTCGACAACACACCTATATCTATGTCCATGGAGAACTCTGCTAAACTTGATAACATTGATAGTAGATGACACCACGCTCTTGCAACCCGGTAATGAGGCGTTTAAATGGAAGCTTATGGACAGGGCTAAAGGTCTAAATGGCGAAAGAACAATAGGATTAGGTCCTGTTTTTTTGGTAGGTTATTTTAGATTTACCAACTTCAACCAACTTCAACCTACTTCAACCCACCTGGAAAAAAAAAAGCCAACGTCAACCCACTTCAACCAACTTCAACCTACCTCAACCCACTTCAACCAACTTTAACCCACTCCTTCATAAATTTAATAATTTGTAACCCAAGTCGTTAAAAATAATTGACAAGTTGTACCGGCCTCCAACTTCCAGAAAAATAGTTACAAAATTATGAAATTACCATTCAGTGAAAAAATGCACTAAAAATTACAATAACTTAATAAATTATCACACATTCTCATTATTTTAACCCACTTCAACCCACCATAAAAAAATATACCAACTTCAACCAACTTCAACCCACTTCAACCCACCTCAAAGAAAAATACCCACCTCAACCTTTTACTCATCCCTATTTACCCACGAAAAGAACAGGCCCTTAGTAAATGGAGAGATAGAGTTTTCTAGTATTCCCTCATAAGTGAGGTTGCTACGCAACCGCGCTAAGGGCCATGAGCATCATATGTCGTAGCTGTTGTAACATTATTTAATCATATTTAATTAGTCCTAATTCTTGCATTAGTCATATGGTTAAAATTAATCAGAACAGTGAACTACGCATTTTCTATTATCAAGCGAATCAATGCCTAATTTAAAAATTTACGCTATTCCGGAATTTTTTCTAAGCTTATAAAATATCAGAAAGTTATGCAAAAGCACAAAATTTCCTATAAATATGCATCGAAACCCGACCAAGGTCGGGAATTTACCGAGCCACAATAATCTCTTAACAGCAAAGAAAATGATGGGAGCGAATAAATAAGTGCCAGATGTATGGCCAATTCTTAGTCAAATGGAAAGGGGAAAACAAAATGGATAAGCTCAAATTAATGAGATTTGACAAAAAGGAAGAGAAAAGGGTGAGTGTCCTCAATTTAGAGATAAAAATGTGAATCAATATGTGAATTCATAAGTGGGCTATTAAACCAACCAAAAAAAAAAAGCAAATCAAATAAACCCAAAACAAAAGACTCCCCTATTTTCCTCTCCCTGCTCCCGCGTCCCTCTATGCCAGACCCCCGGCTGTTGCTGTTGCCACTATCTGACCAGCTGATGCCGGCTCCGAGCATCGTTGGCGAGCCGCTGCTACCACCCCTCATCCTCCATAGTTCATACTCTCGAAATTTCAACCAAGGTAACTGTACTCCATCCTTCTTTCTTTTAAATCCAAATTTCATAGATGTGTTTGTGGGAAGTTGATGAGTTAATCTTGGTGAATGATAGTTCATTTGAGCAAATTAATTGCATGAATTGTGTAATTCATGAGGATATTAATTTAGGATATATGTGGATGTGATTTATGTAATTCATGAGGAAATTAATTTAGGGTATTTGTGGATGTGATTTTGTGTAACTCGTGAGGAAATCAATTGGGAGTATATGTGGATATGATTTGTGTAATTCATGAGGAAATTAAATTGGGAATATATGTGGATGTGATTTATGTAATTCATAAGGAAATCTGATTTGCTTAGATTGAATAAACTTGTTGAATTATGAAATAGTTATGTTATGAAGCAAAAGCAAAAGCAAAAGATGAAAAAAAAAAAAATAAATATGAAATGTTCATGGAATGCCAAGCATACTTGGTTGTTATGCCAATGAGTTTATCCATGGATGTTCGCTATGGATTATGTTGCGCTAATGATGAGATGTATGTTAATGGGTAAATAAGATTATGTGAAATGGTTTAATTTAGTTTATGATAAGTTACTTGAATAAAGTTGAGTTGAGTTCTTGTTTGAACGATGTGGGGATGAGATTATATTGATTTAGGACATTGGTGGCCTTGAAAATGGAGTATGTGTAAGTTATTGGATTAAGCTAGTTAGTCATATAGTCATGGTGGAGCTTAAGTAAGATGTAGGTGAGCAAGTTGTGCTGATTGGGGAGACTAATGTGAATTAAGTGATTTTGTTATTAATTTTAATGATTAGAAGGGTGGGAGAAAATGAAAAATGGATTACTTGATGTAGTTAAGTAAGAAAAGGGAGTGAATTCCAGGGGAAAATCAAAGGAAGAAAATTAGGGTAAGTTATGTAAGTAAGCCATGATTATGTGCCTACAAGATTAAATATGAACAGTCGGTTTGGGTCAGATGTGGCGATCAAGTAATTGTAATTCATTTGGGTGATAAATTAGGGGCCAATAGCTAAATGGCTAGGATTAGTCAAGTATGGATAAGGGAGGGTGGTGAGAAATGTCTCGACCTACCTCTTCTAACCAAAAAAAAGCAAGAGAGAGAGAGAGAGAGAGAGAAGAGAAATGTCAAAGTTCTCTTTAATGCACAAAAGTATATCTAGCAAGTCCTAAAACTTATGCGCATTAATTCCCTGTTAATACAGAGCATCCTCAAGCTCGCCCTTGGGAAAGGATCGTAAAGATCAACTTGATCGAGGAACTGGGTAGGCATCCAAGGTACGTTATTGTATGTCCCCTTCAAAGACATTGGAATTTACATTTACTAATGTTAACAAGCTTCTTTTTATTCGACCATTGGAACCTTAGTACCCATTTCAGTGTTGATTGTTCAACGTGTAATGTTCATTGTTCATCGTATCTGCTAGCAGAATTCATTGTTTGGGCCCTTCCCGTGAAACGTAAAATTTATGGTTCATTGTTTATTGATGCTGTAGCTGCTGTTCATAGATTCAAGCCCTAGTCCAGATCGAGAACCCATTCCTAATTGATTATATGAATCAGTGCTCTTTAAAAGATGTTTACAAAGTATAGTTTAATATTGTACGCACGCTCACTGACTCCTTACGAATAATAATTTAACTATATAGGGGTAACATATTGAGCTGTAGCTCATTTTTCTATTATTTTGTGTTTTCCAAATTCTTTTAGGGAAAGAGACGTAACTTAAGGTCCAGCGGGAACATACAGAGTCCAAGGGTCCACGTGACGTGGGCCAGGGCAGCGGATCCTAACTCTCTGGCATACGGAAGCATTTGAGGGTCTGGGAAAAACTTACTCGTATTTTGGGCATTATGAAATCTGAACAAAATGTAAATTCTATTTGGACGCAATTAGTTGTGGTGTTATACCTACCTTGAAAGGTTAATATCAAGCTCATACCTTATTTGCTATAAACCTTGTTATTAAAGGTTGCTACTTATCTAGTTGACTTTAATTCTTAATTGCAGCTTTATTCCTAAGGGATGACGGTAATGTCCTAACTTGACAGCGCATTTCTGCTGGCTAATAACACTTACTAGTATTGATAATTAGTAGGTGATTATGTTGGGACGTTCCAGTAGTGGTATCAGAGAAAATTTTAGACATTTGTATAATCAAATTAACATCGTTATGTGGAGTATAGACTGCCAAAGCCTTAGGCATCTGTAGGTAAAGGAGACAAAACTCATAAGAAAAAGGTCAGTAAGTAAGGATGAAAAAGTAAGCCCTAAGGTTGACAAAGAGGTGCCAGATTCTATGAAATAATATGCCTATATGGAATGCCCACCTAGTCCATGTATGTGTATTGTAGAAATTAATAAGTGCTTTGTGGTGAAAACAGATGGCAGGACAGGATCCTTTCGGAGTGGCCCCCCCTGAGAACCCTTAGAATCCCCCACTTGCTTTAGAGCCTCACCAAGAGGAAGAAGACCCTCTTCTCCTATTGCCATTTGACCCGGAGCTACCAATTGATATAGAGTGGTACGAGGCTGACATATCTTACATTTGGGTCGAGAATGACGGGTATGATATCTGTGGGGAAGGAAATGACGATGATTTAAGTGATTCTGATAGCATGGTGAGTGTGGTCAACATTCCCGAGTCCTCTGAGGTGATAGAAATAAGCTCAGATGAATATGGGGAAGATTCCTAGAACTTGGGGGTCTAAGACTAGTAACAGTAGTGACCTAAATTACAAACCAAGGGGATGGAATAGGATAAGGATGCAACAAAAGGTGTTGGGTGCATAAGATTGTTGGGATGATAGATTAGGAAGTGAGTTGTGAATATGTAAAAAGGTAAAAAGGTAAGGTGGCATGTTGCAACAAATCCCTAGGTAGGGTAATGATAGTGTAGGATTTCAAGTTGTAGGGTCATAACAATATCTGACCTAACCACACCCCACCCCCCAATTTTGCTTAGGGAGGTAGGCTTTTTGTACATCTACCACGAGGACTATGCCTCTAGTAGACTTATGTAATATATTTTGTGGCTAAGTTAATAAAGTTGTGTAAGCTTTATGTACATAAATATAGAAATTGTTAAACTGCATACAAATGAAACTCTTATTGGCAGAACGCAGAATAACATAGTAAAATGGGTTGGTTGGTGTAACACCCTGAACTCCTGATTCGCGATTACTCTAACTTAATCAGTTATTTACTCATGATTTGCAGCGGAAGTCTTATGATTGAAGGCATTACCGCCGTTTCATGATGGAACAGGGCTACCTAAAATTATCTGTAACACTGTGAGCGCTTGGCTAGCTAATGTTCAGCAAGATTGCAACTCTCGCTCATTTCTTGCTAGCTACTGGCTTGCCAGGAGGAAAACAATTCACTGATCCCTTACCTAAAACCAAAACACAAAAACGTTCAAAATATGAGCCGAAGTTCAACACGTACATCCCTATGTAGTAAAATAGACTTGGAGTTTAAATAGTTGGGCGCCCGCATTTCAAAACACTTTGTTTTGCAAATAGGAGAAAGAGAATGTATGAGTAAAGTTTATTTGCCGGTTATTATCTGGAAGTGGACCCCTGTTGATGTCTGCAGCGATCTTGAGATAGGTGCACACCTCCTAGGCCGATCGGAAAGCCTGAATTGTAACGCGCAGGTAAATTGAAGGGCATAAGTCCTGATGATGGATAATTGATGGGGCCACTTGTTTATGTGACAAAACATTACATAAAATGATTGATTATATGAATATCATATTGATTTTGCATGGTTTGAGAAATATGTGAGTTTTCGAAGAGCACATGCAATGTACGTAGCTGGTCTTTGAGAATCTCTCTCCGTTTAATTGAAAATCATTTACTGGCAGTTTGAAGGGACAGATATGGCCTCATTTCTGTTCCAAATATGAATTTTTCTTGATTAGTACAAGATTAAGAAATTTTATCACATTTATTAGCTTAACGAATAATTTAAATTCTCTCGACTTATCTTTTTATTATTCGTGTAACACCTATTATTAACTTAATTAATTCCATTTTATTCTTGTTTTTGTTTCTCTCATTCGCACGGCTAATGATCTTTTAATACATGTTATAGTACCATTCAAATTATCATTGTATGCTTGTTAACAATGTTATTTCTTCGTACTACTAAAACTAGCGACATTATTAATCATTATTATTACTATTATTATTGTTAGAATTGTGATTATTTTAATAATAATTGTTATTAACAATATTAGTATGATTATTGCTTTTCTCTTTAATGAGTCCTCATTAGCCATTAAACTTTAGATTGCGATACGGCTTAGGGCAATGTCTTGAACTTGGTTCCCGATTCAAGCCAAGTCCTAATCATACAATTACTCACTAGTAAGATAAAACAATGTAGGCATATTATATTAGTAGCTCCGAATCTACAAAACTAGTTACTCCCTTCCCCCTCCTTCCTTACTTGACAACTACTCATGCCATATACTTATATAATAACCTCATACACACACATATGTATATATCCCTTTCTTTTATCAAAGTATTGCACAAGGCTCACTTAACATCCTTAAAGCAACCCGATTAAGTTTAAGATTCACCCAACATCTAATCCTAAGTCACTAACTCATGATAATGATACACACACCCACAACATTTCTTTTAACTTTTAAGGTTGCTATATCACCTTCTTTTCGTTTAATTATGCCCAAATACTTAGGTAAACGTTAATGAGGCAACTCAATTTTTTAAGTTTAACTTCATCAAATCATCAAAGTACATAATTAGGCTTGAGTTTTATCCAAGCACCTAACCCCAAAATTCACATGCTCATGGTCAAATACCTACATATAAATAGCATACAACTCTCCTTAATTTCACTACAGGCCCAATTAGCATCACTTAAAACTACTAACTTAACACTCCACCAAAGTTTATACTCTTATTCAAAATACAACCGCTAAATCCTAAACCACCATATTTATGGTCACAACACAAAGGCATTACACACATACGTGACCCCTTCTCTTTTTTTTTTTTTCCCCAACATCATTAGAATTAATCCAAAATTATAAAATCATAACATCAAACTTGAATTTCAATCAAGTATCTAATATAACTTCCATGCCAATGGTATCACCCCCAATATCCAATCATGTTTTTATCTCATCATTTTCACTCAAGTATTCAACAAAATCAATCTAAACATCATTAAAACAATATAAACAAGGAAAGTTTTACACTCAAATATCCAACCGCCATCACCATGTTCATCCCCAACCCCCAACACCAAGCGCTCCAATGCCATCAACACATATAACCCGATAATCTTATCGGATTATCCATCAAGCTAATCTAAATACCATTAAATCATCATAAACAAACTAAAATTCAAATATAATTTCCAAACCCTCTCTCACCACAACCTTCCTAATTCCCCCAATTCACAACTCCATCCAAACACCCACAATAATCCAAGAAATTTTAAAATAAATACTCATCAATGTTGATTACACCATTTACTACCAAAAATTCAAACATAAACATCAAGACCCCAAATTGTGCAAAGTTAGGGTTCACACCTTTTGAGCAAGACAAATCAGGAGAGAGAAGAGTGGGTGGTTGTGGGCTTGTTGGCGGTAGAACCGGCGGCGCTAGCACGGTGGCGAACGGTTAGGCACAGGGATAAACGGCCGATGAACGGCTGGGCACAGGGATGAAGAAGACAGAGCAGAGGCAGCGAAGGGGGGGTTTCGTGCTACTGGGGAAATTAGGGGGGTTGGGTTTTGTTTTCTTTTTTTGTTTTGTGATTTGTTTTGTTTGGAATTTTAAATTTAATTAATTCTTTTTCCCTTTTTCTTTCCACCCTTTAATTTTTGGACACTTACTTGTTTTCTAGATTTTTCTTTCTTATCTTTATCCCACCTATTTTAGTTTATTTGTTATATATATACATATAGATAATTAAATTAATATTTGGCTAAAGTTAATAAATGAAATTGCATATCTTTAAAGTGTAAAAGTTTGGGTAAAATATTTTCATTTTTGGGTAATGCCTCACCCCTTTTTATACACCTCACTTATATTATTATGATTATTATTGCTATATTGTTACTATATTTGTTTGTTTATTATTATTATTACCACTTCACGAATTAGCCCTTTGATAATTAGACAATTTTTACTCTGCGGGCATTCAAATATTTTTTTTTTTTTGGCACTTGAATGAATTATTTAGGAGCATTACAAGGTCCATTTTGAGGTCACGTCGTCGTTTCAACCTGCGATACACAAATATATATATATATATATATATATATATATATATCTATATATATATATATATATAATATATATATATATAAATATACATAAAATAGTAAATTGAAATGCGACACCCAATTTGATTAATTTGTAATTAATATAATGTAATATAATTAGCTGATTTTAGGTTCGGGCTGTTATAGTCTCCCCCCTTAAAATAAGTTTCATCCTTGGAACTTATAGATTTGAAAGGAACCTCAACTGTACTTCAAATAGGTATGAGTATTTGCTTCTCATGTCCTCCTCGGTCTCCCATATAGTATGAGGTGAAGTATGGGTGGCCCACAGGACCTTAACCACAGGAATGCTGTTGTACAAAGTTGTTTGACTCTATAGTCTAATATTTATACAGGACACTGCTTGTACAGTAGATTCTCAGCAACTACTGCTAGCTCTGCTATGATGATATGATTTGGATTTGGGACATATTTTCTGAGTTATGAAATGTGAAAAACATTGTGCTCACGCTCCAGTTCCATTGGTAAATTCAACCTGTAAGTTACAAGGTTTAATCTCTTGATAATTTCATAGAGGCCAATGTATCGAGGGCTTAGTTTGCCCTTGAGGTTGAATCTTCTCACTCCTTTAGCTGGGGACACCTTTAAAAACACTTTATCTCCCATCTAAAACTTTAATGGTCTTCTCCTTTTGTCTGCATAGTTTTTTTTTTTCCTGTCTGCTTTGGGCTGCTTTGATATGTTCTTGAATCTTCTTATCATTGTAATCTCTTGAATCAACTCAGGCCCTAAGGTTAATGCTTCATCAAGCTCACTCTAACACAAAGGAGTCCTACACTTCCTTCCATACAATGCTTCAAAAGGGGTCATCTTAAGGGTGGATTGATAGTTGTTATTATAATAGAATTTCACCAATGGTAAGTAATCTTCCACTTTCTTTGGAAGTCAAGCATAGATGCCCTAAGCATATCCTCTAGGATTTGATTTACCCTCTCAGTTTGTCCTTCAATATCAAGGTGGTATGAACTGCTAAAATTTAACTTGGTCCCCAAAAGCTTTTTGTAGAGCCTGCCAAAACCGAGCTTGAAGCCTTTGGTCTCTATCAGATACTATGCCCTTTGGTATGCCCTGCAGTTAAACTATTTCTTTGGCATACAATTACAATAGTCTCTCCAATTTGATATCACCCTTTCGACTTAACTTAATCTTCGCTATTATTGAGGGTTGCACTTTTCATCATTGAACTAGTCAAAAGTTTGCTAGATCTAAATTCGACTTTAAAGATGAATATATCTGTGAATGAGAGTGATAAGAATGGCGGTCGAGTGAGTCATTGCTCATGAAAGAAATAAACGGTGAAGTTAGAAATGATTAATAAGGGAGGAATTGTCATAGGATGCCTAAAGTAAGGATGGCTAGGAGTTTCAGGAATCTAAGAATAGAAAGCCACCAGCATTGTGGTTTGCAGGTAAGAATCATGAAAGAGCCAACAGATAGTCAACAGTTCCTGAGTCATATCAATGGCAATTATGATTATTCTATGCCATCTCAATCCGGTCGAGTAGTTAATAGGTTGACTTACAGATCAAGTTACGTTGTTTATGAAATATGAAATGAAATAAGAAAGGATTAGAGTATTCAAAATAGGAAAACAAAATTATTCACTTACTTAAATACTTTCGATCAAAGTTCTAATCGCTTGGCCAAGCAGTTCGGACCCTTCGCATGAATGGAAATAAGTTTGGGGTTTTTGAGCTCCAGCAGGGATAAGATGGTGGATTGTTCATATAATTGTGACACTAAAGTGTGGTTGAACGTCAAAGCCATAAATATATTACCTATATCTTAAGAAATAGGATAATCATGATGTGCAACATAGAGCAATAGATAACGACAAAAGAGAGTTTTGAAAGAAACGATTGGACACACTTTAGACGGGAAATGTGATTCAGTTACATTTGAGTTCAACCTTTGAATTACAAATAAGATAGTAGTAGTGGAGTTTTAATGAGGTGACCATCTACCCACCATCAACATGATGAAGCCAATAGACGAATTTGGATTTGAATTAGCAGAGTATAAAATAGGCAATAAGAAATGAATTTAAGTAAGATAACAAGATTGTATAGAGAAAGGCTGAGTCTATATTTTGAAGAATGGAATTTAAAAGCAAGAAAATTACTGGGTTACAACAGTCTTTGTTCACTCGCAGTAGTGGGAGCTTAATTGCATCTCGAACTCAATCGAGCCATATAGGCTTACTATTATGACTAGATGGGGTGCAAGATATATACGTATACAGATGCTTTTAGCAAAATAAA
>JAKOGI010000621.1:65000-267500 GCA_029747015.1 Carnegiea gigantea
CCCCCCAAACATCATTAGAATTCATCCAAAATTATAAAATCATAACATCAAACTTGAATTTCACTCAAGTATCTAATATAACTTCCATGCCTATGGTATCACCCGCAATATCCAATCATGTTTTTATCTCATCATTTTCACTCAAGTATTCAACAAAATTAATCTAAACATCATTAAAACAATATAAACAAGGAAAATTTCATACTCAAACATCGAACCTCCATCACCATGTTCATCCCCAACCCCCAACACCAAGCACTCCAATACCATCAACACATATAACCCGATAATCTTATCGGATTATCCATCAAACTAATCTAAATACCACTAACTCATCATAAACAAACTAAAATTCAAACATAATTTCCAAACCATCTCTCACCACACTCTTCCTAATTCTCCCAATTCACAACTCCATCCAAACACCCACAATCATCCAAGAAATTTCCAAATAAATACTCATCAATGTTGATTACACTATTTACTATCAAAAATTCAAGCATAAACATCAAGACCCCAAATTGTGCAAAGTTAGGATTCACACCTTTTGAGCAAGACAAATCGGGAGAGAGAAGAGTGGGTGGTTGTGGGCTTGTTGGCGACGGAACCGGCGGCGAACGGCTGGGCACAGGGACGAAGAAGAGAGAGCAGGGGCAGCGAAGGGGGGGTTTTGTGCTACTGGGGAAATTAGGGGGGGTTGGGTTTTGTTTTCTTTTTTTGTTTTGTGATTTGTTTTGTTTGGAATTTTAAATTTAATTAATTCTTTTGCCCTTTTTCTTTCTACCTTTTAATTTTTTGACACTTACTTGTTTTCTAGATTTTTCTTTCTTATCTTTATGCCACCTATTTTAGTTTATTTATTATATATATACATATAGATAATTAAATTAATATTTTGGCTAAAGTTAATAAATGAAATTGCATATCTTTAAGGTGTAAAAGTTTAGGTAAAATATTTTCATTTTTGAGTAATGCCTCACTCCTTTTTATACACCTCACTTATATTATTATTATTATTACTATATTGTTACTGTATTTGTTCGTTTATTGTTATTAGTACCACTTTACGAATTAGCCCTTTTATAATTAGGCCAATTTTTGCTCTACGGGCATTCAAATATTATTTTTTTTGCACTTGAATAAATTATTTAGGAACATTACGAGGTCCATTTTGAGGCCACGTCGTCGTTTCAACCTGCGATACACAAATATGTATATACATATACATAAAATAGTAAATTGCAATGCGGCCCCAACTTGATTAATTTGTAATTAATATAATGCAATGTAATTAGCCGATTTTAGGGTGGGGCTGTTGCAATTGGTTACACTTGTCGGGCCAGTATGGACAAAGTATCAAACAATGGTAAAATGAGAAGAGTTGCATATGAATGGACGTTGATAAAGAGAAAACATAAGTACGTAGCTGCGAGGAATATGGATAAGTGAGAGCTAATATGATTGCATATATGTTTAGCAGAATGGCGGATCTGAACAACAATGTTTTGGAAAACGACTTGCAAAGGAACCATGTAGAATATGTGCCAGTCTACTCTGTCAACAAAAATTCTCCGATAGTGACCCCCAAACGAGTCAGGAAGATGTAAGTGCACCCCCATACCCTAAGAATGTTGAGGGTCAAAAGGGATTAGTAGATGACTTGGATCCGGAATTGATGGCAAAGACTGTGGCTGAAGTGACAAGAAAGCTTAAGGGTTCTGGGTCTGGAAAAGGTGAGAAAGAAAATAAGTTCCTGAACCAAGTTTTTAAACAGAATCCAAAAATATATGATGGTAAGGAAGACTCGGTATTACTAGAAGAATGGATCCGATAGATGGAAAAGATATTTGATGTGATAGAAGTTCTCGATAGTAGACGTGTGACCATTGGAGCCTTTTACCTGACTGGACAAGCTGACATCTTGTGGGGAACGATTACGTCCACCTTCAAAGCCCTGAGGCTGCTTGGGGTAAGTTCAGCAAGGCATTGCGAGCAAAGTTCTATCCGATGCACTTGCAAAAGCAAAAACAGAGGAAGTTCTTAACTCTGAGACTGGATAATATGTCAGTAGTGGAGTATGCAAGCTGCTTTGCTGAACTCTCTAGGTTTGCCTCAAAGTATGTAGCTATAAATAAAATGAGAATGCTAAGATTTGAAGAAGGCTCGACGTCTTATATCAAGAACGAGTTGGTAGGACAACCCGTGCAAACTAGTCAAGAATTGTATTAGCGTGCTGTTAAAATTGAGCGAATGAAAACTGAATTAAGGATGGTCAATTAGGCCCACCTTAGAAAAGGTGGAATGAAAAAGGTGCGCAAGTTGAGGGTTTTCCTAATAAGAAGCCTATCAACACTCGACCAAGACTCTAAGGCCCAGCTCCTACTGGGAAGCATTATACTAAATGTGGTTGTACAAACCACAATACCTCATAATGTAGGGTGGGGGATAAACTGTTATTTTTGGCGTGGAGATCCGAACCATCTGATCGCCAATTGCCCTGCTAGATCAACCCAACCAAGCAAGGGTCCTACCCCAGCTATCAAACAGGGTAAAACCTCTGTCCCTGTGACCAGCCAACAGGTGGACAGAGCTTATGTAATCAATAGGAAGCAGGCCGATGATTTTACTTTTAATTCAATACCCCTCGTTGTTTTATTTGATTCGGCTAACTGGTACACATTCATTCATTTCATCAAAAGCTGCGACTTAAATACGGGTGGAATCATATAAATATCCTGTAGAATTGTACATTAAGTTGCCTATGGGGAAAATGGTAGAATGTAGTGTTATGTACAAGAATTGCCTAATTACTCTAAATCAAGAGGAGTCTGAAGGCGACTTGATACAGTTGGATATGTCAAAATTTGAAATAATTTTGGGAATGGATTAGTTGTCGAGGCATGGAGCAAAGATTAATTGTTAAAAACAAAAAGTGTCCCTAAAAAGAAAAAGAAGAGGAAAGATGTATTTTTGGAAAAACAATAGTAGCAAGGAATGCCCTATAATATTCTTGATGGCAGCCAGGAAACCAGTTGTACAAGGGTGTGAGGCATACCTATGCTGTGTTGCAGAAGATAAGAAAAAAGAGATAAAACTTGAGGATATTTCGATGGTTAAAGAATTTATAGATGTGTTTCCAGAAGAAATATCTGGGTTACCACCCAAAAGAGATATTGACTTTGAAATAGAATTGGAACCGAGGGCATGCCCTATCTTGAAGTCTCCATATAGGAGGGCCCCAGCTGAGTTGAAAGAACTGAAAGTGTAATTGGAAGACTTGTTACAAAATGATTATATAAGACCAAGTGTTTCCCTGTGGGGAGCGCCGGTACTGTTCGTGAAGAAAAAGGACGGAACTTTGAGATTGTGTATAGATTATAGAGAGCTGAATAGGATCATCATAAAGATAAGTACCCATTGCCTAGAATTGATGATTTATTTGATTAACTACAAGGAATGAGAGTCTTCTCATAGGTTTATCTTAGGTCGGGGTATCACCAATTAAGAATCAAACTTGAGGATATCTCTAAGATGGCGTTTAGGACTCGTTATGGTCACTACGAATTCACGGTGATGTTGTTTGGGCTAACGAAGTTGTTTGGACTAACGAATGCTCCCATAGCCTTTTATGGATTTGATGAGTCGGGTGTTTAGGCCATATTTGGACAAATTTGTGGTGGTTTTCATTGATGATATCTTAATTTATTCTAAAACCGAAGAGGAGTATATCGAACATTTGAGGATTGTGTTACAAACCCTAAAAGAGCACAAACTTTATGCCAAATTATCAAAATATAAGTTTTGGTCAATGAAAGTGACTTTTCTGAGGCATGTGATTTCTAAAGAAGGAATTAAGGTAGACCCCCAAAAAGTGAGGGCAGTCACTGAATGGATGAGGCCTACTAATGTCACTAAGGTCCGGAGTTTCTTGGGGATGGCTAAGTATTATAGACTATTTGTGTAAGATTTTTCAAGAATCGTCTTGTCTCTCACTAACCTACTAAGAAAAATCACGAAATTTAAGTGGAATGACAGGTGTAAAGCGGCGTTCCAGGACCTAAACCACAAGCTCACCACAACACTAGTCTTAGCCTTACCAGTAGAAGGAGGAGAATTTACCATTTACATTGATGCATCTACGCAAGGTATAGGATGTGTCCTAATGCAAGATGGGAAGGTCATAGCTTATGCTTCAAAGCAGCTAAAGCCGTACGAAAAAAACTTCCCCACCCATGACTTGAAACTAGCCACGGTGGTTTTTGCGCTTAAAATTTGGAGACACTATCTCTATGGTAGCCTTGCAAGATTTTTACTAACCAAAGAGTCTCAAATACATCTTCACTTAAAAGAAATTGAATTTGAGGAAACATAGGTGGTTAGAACTTTTCAAGGATTATAACCTCCAAGTACAATACTACCCAGGAAGGGCTAATGTGGTCGTCGATACATTAAGCCGAAAAACACATCATAGTGTGAATGTTGTGACTATGTTACGACCAGAAATTTTAAGGGATTTAGAGAATGTAGGTACAGAAATTGTGCTACCAAAGGAACCTGGGTGTTCTCTTGGTAGCATGTTGGTTTAACCTATCCTCTTGGATGAAATTAAAGAGGCATAAGTGGGAGACGAAGAGAAAGAAAGAATCAAAGTAGCTATGAGCAAAGGGAAAGCATTGGGATTTGTAGAAGACGAGCAGGGAATTATTAGATTTCAAAATCGAATATGTGTGCCTCAAAAGATGGAGTCAAAAGAAAGGACAATGTTTGAAGCCCACAATACAAAGTATTCCATCCACCCGGAAGGAGCAAAAATATATAAGGATTTGACACAAACCTTCTGGAGGAGTAACATGAAAAGAGATATAGCTGAGTATGTGAATAAATGTCCTACCTGTCAAAACATAAAGGCTAAGCATCAATGGCCTGTTGGTGAATTAAGACCATTAGAGATTCCCACATGAAAATGGGATTCTATTTCGATGGATTTAGTAATGGGGTTACCTCTGACAACATCAAGGAGGAACGCTATTTGGGTGATAGTAGATAGACTCACCAAGTCCACCTATTTTGTAGCAACACATGATTCCTGGGATGTGGATAGGTTGGCGCGAATTTATAACAAAGAAGTAGTCCGGTTACATGGCATACCCCATGACAATATCTCAAACAGAGACTTAAGGTTTCAAGCCCGATTTTGAAAGGCTTTGCAGAAAGCCTTTGGCACAAAGTTACAGTTTAGCAGCTCTTACTATCCTGAGACAGATTGACAAATAGAAAGAGTAAATCAAATCGCTGAAGACATATTACGGGCCTATGCCTTGGGCTTTTAAGGGAAATGAAAGGAATATTTACTCCTAGCAGAGTTCTTATATAATAATAGCTATCAAGCTACTATTAAAATGACCCCTTTTGAAGCTTTATATGGTGGAAGATGTAGAACTCCCCTTTGCTAGAATGATTTGGAGGATACTCTACTTTTAGGGCCTAAGATGATTCAAGAAATGGTAGACAAGATCAAAATTATCCAACAAAATATGAAAGCGGCACAGGATAGGAAGAAAGCACATGCAGGAGTACAGAGGTTTAATGTTAAAGGGAAGTTAAGCCTGCGCTTCGGTGGGCCCTATAATATCATTAAGAAAATCAACCCAGTTATTTATCGCTTAGCCTTACCACCTGAATTATAGCATATACATGATGTGTTCCATATTTCTCAACTTCACAAGTATGTGCATGATCCAACCCATGAAGTAGTTTATGAACCCTTGAAAGTTGAGGCTGACGGGTTAACTTATGAAGAACAACACCTGAAGATAGTAGATCGAAGGATAAAACAATTGCACAACAAGATTATACCTTTGATCAAAGTCATATGGCTCATCATGGAGCCTTTGAGGCTACTTGGGAAACTAAAGATGAAATGAGGCATTGCTACCTGCATTTATTCGAAAGGTATGTCCTGCGTAAGTTTTGAGGACGAAACTTTCTTTGGGGGGGAAAGATGTAATATCCTGTCATTTAATCATATTTAATTAGTCCTAATTCTTACATTAGTCATGTGGTTAAGATCAATCGAAGCATTGAGCTGCGCATTTTCTATGATCGAGTGAATTAATGCCTAATTTAAAAATTTACGCTATTGCGGATTTTTTTCTTAGCTTATAAACTATCATAAAGCTATGCAAAAGCACAAAATTTCCTATAAATATGCGTCGGAACCTGAGAGAGGTCGGGAACTTATTAAGCCATAATAATTTCTCAACAGCTAAGAAAATGATGGGAGTGAATATATAAAGGGCCAAATGTATGGCCAATTCTTATCCAAATGGAAAGGAAAAAAATAGATAAGCTCAAATTAATGAGATTTTACAAAAAGGAAGAGAAAAGGGTGAGCGTCCTAAATTTAGAGATAAAAATGTGAATCAATATGTGAATTCATAAGTGGGCTATTAAACCAACCAAAAAAAAAAAAAAAAAAACCAGATCAAATCAAATAAACCCAAAACAAAAGACTCCCTGTTTTCCTCTCCCTGCTGCTGCGTCCCTCTCTGCTAGCCCCCCGGCTACTGCTGCTGCCACTGTCCGGCCAGCTGACGCCAGGTGCGTGCATCACCGGCGAACTGCTGCCACCACCCCTCCTCCTCCACAGTTTATCCTCTCCTAACTTCAACCAAGGTAACTCAACTCCATCCTCCTTCCTTTTAAATCCAAATTTTATACATATGTTTGTGGAAGTTAATGAATTAATCTTGGTGAATGATACTTCATTTGAGCAAATTATTTGAGTGATTTGTGTAATTCATAAGAAAATTAATTTGGGGTGTATGTGGATGTGATTTGTGTAATTCATGAGGAAATTAATTTGGGGTACATGTGGATGTGATTTGTGTAATTCATGAGGAATTCAATTGGGAATATAAGTGGATGTAATTTGTGTAATTCATGAGGAAACCTAATTTACTTCGATTGAATAAGCTTGTGGAATTATAAAATAGTTATGTTATGGGGCAAAAGCAAAAGTTAAAAAAAATGAAATGTTCAAGGAATACCAAATATACTTGGTTGTTATGCCAATGAGTTTATCCATGGATGTTTGTTGTGGATTATGTTGTGCTAATGATGAAAGGTACGTAAATGGGCAAATAAGATCATGTGAAATGGCTTAATTTAGTTTATGATAAGTTACTTGAATAAAGTTGAGTTGAGTTCTTATTTGAACAATGTGGGGATGAGATTATGTTGATTTAGGACATTGATGGCGTTGGAAATGGAGTGTGTGTAAGTTATTAGATTAAACTAGTGAGACATATGGTCATAGTGGAGCTTAAACTAGATGTAGGTAAGCAAGCTGTGTTGATCGGGGAGATTAATGTGAATTAAGTCATTTTGTTATTAATTTGTAATGATTAAAAGTGTGGGAGCAAATGACAAATGGATTATTTGATGTAGTTAAGCAAGAAAAGGGCGTGTATTCAAAGGGAAATTTAAGGAAGAAAATTAGGGCAAGTTATATAAGTAAGCCATGATTATGTGCCTACGAAATTAAATATGAACACTCAGTTTGGGCCAGCTGTGGCGATTAAGTAATTGTAATTGATTTGGGTGACAAATTGGGGGCAATAGCTAAATGGCTAGGACTAGTCAAGTATGGATAAGGGAGGGTGGTGAGAAATTTCTCGACCTACCTCTTCTAATCGAAAAATAAGAGAGAGAGAGCGAGCGAGAGAGAGAGAGACAGAGAAAGAGAGAGAAGAGAAATGACAAAGTTTTTTGTAATGCGCAAAAGTATATCTAGCAAGACCTAGAGCTTACACGTATTAATTCCCCATTAATACAGAGCCTCCTCCAGCTTACCCTCGGGAAAGGATCGTAAAGATCAACTTGATCGAGGAACGGGGTAGGCATCAAAGGTATGTTATTGCCTGTACCCTTCAAAGACGTTTAAATTTACATTTACTAATGTTAGCAAGCTTCTTTTTATTGGGTCATTGAAACCTTAGGACCCATTTTAGTGTTCATTGTTCAATGAGTAATGTCCATTGTTTATCGTATCTGCTAGCATAATTTATTGTTTGGGCCCTTCCCATTAAATGGGAAATTCATGGTTCATTGTTTATTGATGTCATAGCTACTGTTCATAGATTCGGGTCCTAGTCCTGGCCGAGAATTGATTACTAATCGATTATTTAAATCAGTGCTCTTCAAAAGATGTTTAAAAAGCATAGCTTTCACATTGCGCGCGCTCATTGACTCCTTACTGGTAATAATTTAATGGTATAGGGGTAACGTATTGAGCTATAACTCATTTTTCTACTGCTTTGTATTTTCTAAATTGTTTTGGGGAAGGAGAGGCAACTTAAGGTTCAGTGGGAACATGCAAAGTCCAAGGGTCCAGGCGAGGTAGGCTAGGGCAGCAGATCCTAACTCTCTGGCATACGGAAGCATTTGAGGGCCTGGGAAAAATTTGCTCGTATTTTAGGGAATGTGAAATATAAACCAAATGTAAATTCATTTTGGGCGCGATTAGTTATGATGTTATACCTAACTTGGGAGGTTAATATCAAGCTCATACCTTATCTGCTGTAAACATTGTTATTAGAGGTTGCTACTTATCTAGTCGACTCTAATTCTGAATTACAGTTTTGTCCTTAAGGGACGGTGGTAATGCCCTAGCTTGAAAGCGTATTTTTGCTGGCTCATAACGCTTACTAGGACAGATAATTAATAGGTGATTATGCCGGGGCATTATAGCTGCCGCGGGCTCGGTGATCCGAAAGCAGTTACTAAATCTGTACCTTTTTATGGAGGTTCTCACCAAGCTTAGTTTTTCTCTCCAAAACTAAGCGTAGCATCCTTGAAATGGAGGGTCTCGAAAGAAAGCCTAAAGATTTTAAGACTATTACCGTGGATGCAAGAGGCCGTTCTAGAGGAATCGCCATGCCCTGGAAAAACAGATTAGATGTCTCCTTGCTTTCTATCTCCCTCAACCACGCTGATGTATGGTCAGAGAATTAGGCGGACCAGGTGAGTGGCGTTTTACTGGAGTATATGGCCACCTGGAGAACCGTAATATATCCAAGACTTATGATCTTATTCATGACCTCTATGCGCGATCTAATCTTCCTTGGTTAGTGGTGGCGACATTAATGAGATTTTCTTCAATATTTTAAAAAAAAAGGAGGGTACAAATAAACTGCAAGCTATTTTTGACAATTTCCGTGACACATTTTTAGCATGTAATCTCCATGACCTCGGCTTTACACGCTATGAGTTCACGTGGTGGAATAGGAGAGACGGCGATCAATCAGTGGAGGAACATTTGGACCACTTTTGTGCCAATATCGAATGGTCCCTACTATTCCTAGCATCATTGGTCTACCATATCGACGTGAAACTATCTGATCATCGTCTAATCCAGTTGAAACTCTTGGGAGATAAATAGGGCATTAACCGAACCTATAAGAAGGGGTTTAAATTCGAGAACATGTGGGCACTTCAAAAGGAGTGTAGAGATATTATTAGGCGAGCTTAGAACGAGTGGATTATCCATGTAGCGCTCAAGTAGTGAACAACAACTCCAGGCCTGTGTTGAAGACCTATCATCTGGTAACCAAACTACATTCGGTCATGTTCAAAGGAAAATCCATGAGTTAGAGCTCCGGCTATGAGGAATAAACAACATCAAGTAGAGGGATAACATCCTAAGTGAAATCAACTAATGGCGTCGCAAAGAGGAGAACCTCTAGCACCAACGTTCTAGAGTCGATTTTCTTCGCCGCGACAACTCTAACTCCAAATGGTTCCATACCAGGGCTACAACTAGAAGATCTACAAATTTTATTTCTTCTCTCATTGATGAGGATGGACTTAGAAAATCTGAATATAGGGACATTGAATCGATTGTTATCCGCTACTTCAACAATTTGTTTTCCTCTTCGTGGCCTACTGACCTCGATGCAATTCTGCAACACGTCCAGCCAAGAGTCACTCCTAGCATGAACTGCACCCTTACTACCCCTTGGTCTGCTAGTGAAATCTGGGAGGTGGTTTTTCAAATGCACCCATGTAAAGCCCCGGGCGGGCTAAATCCTTTCTTTTATCAACACTATTAAGACATTATGGGCAACATTATGACTAAGGCCGCATTGGATGTTTTGAATGGTGTCGTCTCCCCTGTATCTTTTAACCACACAAATGTGGTACTCATCCCCCAAAAAGCCAAACCCCATGTTTATGATGAAATTCCAACCCATTAGTCTGTGTAACGTGATTTATAAAACAGTTACAAAAGTGATCTCGAATCATTTGAAGAAAGTTCTACCGGGAATTATTTCAGAAAATCAGAGTGCTTTCACCTTTGGTCGATTGATCACTGATAACATTCTAGTGGCTTACAAACTCTTCCATTACATGCACAGGTTTAATGGAAGTAATAGGGCTATGACAACTAAAGTTGATATGAGTAAGGCCTTTGACAGAGTTGAATGGCTATTCCTGGGAAAAATAATGTTAGTTTGGGTGCGATACGAGGTGGGTGGATATTGTTATGCAGTGTGTCCAAACAGTCTCATTCTTATTTCTTATCAATGGAGCTTCTGCCGGCCACATCATTCCTAGCAGAGGCCTACGTCAGGGAGATCCCATCTCACCCTTTTTATTCCTCTTATACTCTGAAGGTCTCTCATTGCTGCTCTCCCATGCAGTGGATTCTCAGCTTCTTGATGGCCTAAAGGTTTATTCTGGTGATCCAGTTATATCGCACCTAAAGGCCTCCTGTGACAGGCAATGGTGATCTGAGATATCCTCTCAAGGTATTAAAAAGTCTCGGGGCAGAAAGTAAACCTTGATAAAACTTATATCATGCTCTCTAAAGGCGTACCACAAGCTCGAAGGGATGATATTGTTAACTGCCTCAGCATCAAAGAAGGTTTGACACACAACAAATACCTTGGTCGCCCCACCTTTGTGTGTAGAAAGAAAAAGAAGCCATTCTTATATCTGAAGGACCGCATCTGCAGAAGGTTGCCATCCTGGATGAATCAGCTAGTTTCTTGGGCGGGTAGAGAGGTGCTAATAAAGGCTGTTGCCCAAGCAATTCCTATTTACGCGATGAGTGTTTTTAAATTACCCAAGAATCTATGCACTTCCATCCAGGCTTCCATCGGTAACTTCTGGTGGGCTCATGACAAGGATAAACAAAAAATCCATTGGATCAAAGTGGAGAATCTTCAAGATAAAAATGAAGATAGGGGCCTCGGTTTCCGAGATTGGGAATCATTTATGACGTCCTTCTAGAGAAACAGTTTTGAAGGCTTCTCAAGGCTCCAGGCTCTCTAGCTAGTCGAGTTCTTAAAGCAAAGTATCATCCAAACAACTCCATTCTTGAGTGGCGCAACATTCTGGGAGTGCGCAACCTTGTTCAAAGTGGCTCAAGATGGTTAATCGAAAACAGTCATAATGTCTCGGTCTAGATCGACAAGTGGTTACCACGACCCTTCTCCTTCAAGCCTATCCAAACAAATGTGATCATTGATCTCACAATGAAGGTGGGGGGGTCTGATCGACTTTGATCGTGTTTGCTGGAACGAAAATACTACTCGGTCCTCATTTCTTCTTGGCAACGCCGACTTAATTTTCAGCCTACCTCTTTGCCCATCTTGGCCATCTGACCAACTTATCTGGCACCATTCTGCTGACAGAGTATGATGAGATCAGCCTATCACTTAGCCAGATCACTTAGAATGCTTAATTCAGCTTCTTCTAGCATGGTCCCCAACCCAATCCTTGGAAATTTCTGTGGTTGCTCGAGGTTCCCCCTCAGGTAAAGGTTTTTGGTTAGAAAATGTGTGTCGGCACCCTAGCCACTCATAATAATCTTGCTAGGCGAATCAAAGACTTTGCTATGAATTGTCATATCTGTGGAGCAGCCGAAGATACATCCACTCATGCTCTCCTAGAGTGCCCCCTTACAATTGAAACCTGGAAGTCCAGCCCTTTCACACTAGAGCTCTGGTCTTGCCGCTACACCGATGTCATGGACGGTCTCCTACTAGTGTTGGAATCTCAAGCTTGAGATGAAGCGGCTATCTTTCTCGGTGTCCTTTGGGAGGTGTGGAACTCTCGTAACCGATTCATATTTGGCACCCCTGATCGCACGCCAGCAAGGCTTACTTAAAAGGCCATCTCCTTTGTTCACGGATTTCGTGAGGCCAAGCTAACCCATCGTACTCCCGCTAGCATTCAGAATGAGAAATGGGTTCCTCCAGATTCCGACTATTGGAAGCTAAACTTCGATACATGACGGTTTGGTGATTGGGGGCGTGGTCTGGGCTTCGTCATCAAAGACTCACTTGGTGATGTGGGCATGGCATGTTCTCATTAATCCATAGGCTTTGCTGGACCCGAGATTGCTGAGGCTGAGGCTTGTTTGTTCGGTCTACGCCGCGCCATTACTGCTGATTATTCTTGCTTAATCATTGAGGGTGACTCACTCTCTATTATCTTAAAGCTACACAATAAAATTGAGCCCGGTTCTGTTGAAGTTTCTTTATTATAGATATTCTTAAGTTAGTAATTAGTTGTTCGTACTACTCTTAGAATTGTGGTAAAAGGGGTGGGAATCGAGTAGCATATAAAGCTGTTCACCTCCGACCCTATGTCTCCGGTACTCGGATCTGGGTTGAGGAGGTCCCAGCTTTCTTCTTGGAGTTGCATCTGAGGACCTTTGTATCTATTTTGATGATGGTTTAATATAATTCGCTCCTATTTGCTATTAAAAAAAAATGTATTTTATATCAACAACATCTGACGATATTACAATTTTTATGATGATGGAGGATTATTAATCAATTTAATATAAAGACTAATAATCAATAAGGTCTTGATCTAATGGTTAAAATTGATTTTTTTCCCCAATTAGTAGTAGGGTATAATCCAAGATAATGTCAAAAGACGAATACAAGACAATAGCTAAAATACAAATACATAGCTTACAACTTGGAAAAGTAGTCATCTCAATCACACAATACCCCTACAAGTCATTGCCTTTTCAATAAGCTAATCACACAGCCACTTTAAAAAGATCCATTAGATCCGTCACATCGTTGTTGCTTGCTTTCAAGTTTCTTTCTCAAGCTTCTCGTAATCCTCTTAACGACTAGAGTTTTATTCCCAATGACACGAATATCCAACGGCCTACCCAACTCCAAGCTTTCTCGAGCAATTTCTACAGAAGTAGAAGAGCCATGCCTGACAATCTCTCGCACCTTTCCTTTAGGAGTAGGACTCAAATCAGTACCTATCTATCTAGGTACAATGAGAGTGCGGCTAGTGGAGGGTTCATGCTCCTCAACATTAACTGTCGATGGAGCGTTCAAGCTCCTCAACATTAATTGTGGAAATCCCGTTCAAAATACAATCTCTATAAGACTTTTTTTAAGGGGTACTTTGGAAATTGTTTTACTAATATCAGAGCAAGCATGGTGGAATGGTGCTACTAGTGGGTAAAATTGATAGCTAAACACATTAAATTGCTATTTGTTGCTCCTCAAACCAAAATATATATAGACAGAGAGACACTAATGGGATGTTCGAAAACCAAGTTGGTGGTGGCTAATGGGTCTTACATGGATCATCGGCCAGTTTTCGATGGCGTTCACTTCAGTGGGTGGCTCAGTTCTTTTGGGCCCATCCAGCAAACCCACTGTCCAATCCTTGCACACCGCATAAGCCTTCGTCTTTCAGCCTGAATGAATCTCACTCCCTCTCAGCGTCAGTTCATGCCTCTGTAGACTACTAGACTCTGCAAGAGATAGAGAAATCAGAGGACTCCCCCAGTAGTCAATGCTAAGGCTGTTAACAGGACGTCGTACAGCCCCCCTACCCCCAACGCGGACCCTGTCGTACCTCTCTTCCGACGCCGACGACCCACCTTTCTCTCGCATCGTAAAACCCCCAAATCCCCACAAACCCAAAATCAAGAGAGATAAAGGACCCCTAAATTCCCAAAAAGCCCACAACTTTCCCGTGAAATCCGACTTGCCCTTCGACTTCCGCTACTCATACTCCGAGTCCGACCCGACCGCCGACCCAATCGGGTTCCGTGAACCGCCCAGATTTTCCCCCTTTGGGCCGGGCAGGCTCGACCGGAAATGGACCGGGACGTGCGCACCGGTCGAGGGGGGAGGGGAGAGAGAGCGGTGGGAGGAGTACAGGAAGAGGGTGTTGGGTGAGCCCCTAACGGAGAAAGAGGTTGCTGAGCTCGTTGAGAACTATCGCCATAGTGATTGTAATCGCCAGATTAATATTGGTAATTTCTTACTCCCTCTCTGTTTATGAATTAATGGGTTGATTTTGGTGTTTATTGGAGTTTATACTTGCTGAGATTTTCAACTGTCCATTTGATTGTGTTGATGAAATGTGATTCTTTAGCTGATTTCTTACGTTTTGACTGGGATTGTGCAGTGTGAAATTGTGAATTGGATCAATTTGTTGAATTTAGGTCTCTCCCTCCCCCTCCCCCCTTTAAAATCTGTTTGGGTAGATTGGAGGATGATCATTTTGTAGAAGTTTTAGCTGATTCAACTTAGTAGTTTGATAAGATTCTATTTTTGCGCTCTTTGAGTTTCATTGCTGCCATTGATGACCTAGAATTATTTTCGTAACCGTTTGGTTGGTTGTTATTGTGACTAGTCCTATCCTCTTGAGCGGTGTACGAAAATAAGAGTATATGATTAAGTCTGCACATTTGGAGCATTGATGATTGAGTTATGAATTATGACATATTGTAAGGATTTGGAATCACAATTAGAAACAAAATGAAAGGCAGAATGTGATTTATCTATGCGATTTGTGATTGAGGGAAAGGACACAGGGAAAGGCCAAAAGGAGTGTGCGGTGGGGATTAGCTGTGGGAGGCCTAAATCATGAAGGCCTAGTTCATGTTTAGGTATGACATTTTGAAGGATAAGCTATGTCATTATTCATTTGGGCTTGGTCACAAACATCTAACATGGCTACCTGTCTAGGTGTGTGCTCTTCCATTTGCTGAAAAGTTTTCCTTTTGTAGTTGAAAAGAAGCTTAAAGTGTTGTAGAATTTACTTTTGACTAGTTAAAATTTTAATGGAATATCTAAGTGTTTCATGTGTGTAGGTGTGTTTTGGTTTCCTTTTTTTTGGGGGGGGGGGGGGGGGGGGATGGGGGAGTTGTTTTATCGGTCTCATGATGGATTTATGCCCCTTTAAGTACGATTGCTCGAGGATGATTTGATTTTTTTGCTTGGGTGTGTCTTCTGTGCTAGGGAGGGGTGGTGTTACACATAACATGTTGGATGACATACATAATCATTGGCGGAGGGCTGAGGCTGTGAGGATCAAGTGCTTGGGAATTCCAACTCTTGACATGGACAATGTGTGCTTCCACCTTGAGGTACTTATCTAACAGCCTCTTTCATTGTCAGCCTGTTCTCCATCGCTATTGGTTTTTGTAATTTTAACCGACACGCATTTGCACTTATGCAGGATAAATCAGGTGGTAAGATTATCTACTGCCACGTTAACATTCTAATTCTATATCGGGGTAGGAATTATGATCCTAAAAATAGACCTGTAATTCCTTTAATGCTTTGGAAGCCTCTTGCTCCAATATACCCTAAGCTTGTGAAGAATGTTGCTGATGGCTTGACTTTTGAAGAAACTAAAGAACTGAGAAACAGGGGATTTAACTCTCCTGCTCTCATGAAACTAAGTAAGTTTTTATTTCTCTGCGAGTGCTAATCTGTCCATGAACCATGGTCTTCCGTGATAGCAGTCTTAAGTTAACTTGACCATAATGATGTTGCTGTGTGTATCCAGCTCGATCCTAGGCATCAGAATCATCCATTTTCTAAACATTGCATGTTTTATGTAGCATCTATGCCCATAAGTTAAGAAGCACGGACACTCTCCATGGCTTCACGTATCCGTGTCCAACACGTGTCGGACACCGACACTCTCGGACACTCTTTGGACACTCTCAAATGCATGTAGAACTTATAGACAACATGAAAAAATTAGGTTATGTTATTGAGAGTTGTAGAATGCACATACTTCTGAACAATTTGCTATTGTTCTCATCCAAACATGATTTTTCTCAAGGATAAAGACATAAAACAAATTATAAACACATAGGTAATAAAATAGATATTCTCCAACCAATACGTGTCTACTTTATGTGTCGTGTCCTACTTTTCAAGAAAATCACGTGTCCGCGTGTCGGTGTCGTGTCGTATCGGTGTCACGTATCGGTGTCCGTGCTTCTTAGCCCATAAGATGTCAAAGGGATGGCCTAGTGGGAGTGGGAGAAAAGTGGAAAGCTAGATGCATGAGGAAGTTTTCCTTCTCTCACTCTCTTAAGCCTTCCCCATAGACCTTGCAAAAACTGATCCAACCTGAACCTACCTGAAAATTTTGGATTTTGAACACTATTTTTTCAACCCGAACCCAGAAAACTTGCAAATTAGCGGGTCAAAACCTGAGCCGAACCCAAACCCACTTGCTTGAACCGAGCAATATATCCTTATTTTTTTGATTTTTCTCTAATTTATCCTTTTTAACAATAATGGTTAGTCACTTTTATCGAATAACTTAAGGAGAGATCATATAATTATTACATACATTTACAAATTAAACAATAATACCCTGTCTTTCCCTCTCTATTATCTGAGAATAACATCGTATGTAACTTAAAAATGAAAAAACGCTAAAAATGGGTATGAAATTGCATGAAATAACTATCTAATCTTTAGAAAAATCAATTTAAAAGAAGACAAACATTAAAGCTATATAAGTTACACCATTATTTATTTAGTGAAACAAATATGTCTAATCATTTTTTAAATTAATTACTTTGTACTCTAAACTTTTGATGTTATAACCAAAAGATAATATTTTGCTCTTTAATTTAATTTTATTTTATTTGGTTTCCGTTCTAACTAGTCTAGAATTATGATGCTAATGGCAGGAAAAAGATAGGAAAAGGTTGGCCGTGTTCATATTGAGTCTGCCCATAATAAAGTTTTACGTGATTGGATATTTGTAGGTTAGTTAATAAAAAATATCGGATTATTAAATGGGATATTATCGGATCAAACTGCACTAATCCATCAACATGCTCTAGACAGGTTGGTGTATAATTGACCCAACCCGCTATTGATCTTCTTTCAATGTACAGGTCAATCCACCCAACCCAAAGGGGGCTTGATTCATTGCCCACCGTACATGACGTTCATATATCATAATCAAAAGTTTGAATATTTTGAATATTCTTTTGAAAAATTACAATTATTGCGCTTTTCATTAAATACTACCAATTTTAAGCGGTAAATATGTAGAATTTTTGATTTTGACAAAAGAAAAATAACTCACAGAAAAGGCGCTCTAAACTTCTTGGGTCGACCCGAAACCCGTAAGATTGAAATACACCTGCTTATATTTTACTCGAACTTGAAATACACCCAAGCCGTATTTTACTTGAATCCGAATACGCCTGACCCATATTTAACTTGTCTGTCTGAACTTGCAGTTCTACCTCCCCCATTGGGATGGTCCTTATGAGACCGGGGCCCCTACATTCTAAGTGGGCTACATTGCCACCAAAATAATAAAAACAAAGAGAAAAGAAAGAAAAGAAAGATTGTCCATACCCATTTTTCAGCGGTTGAGTTTTCAACTGGGTTCTTAGGGGAGAATAAGGAGTCTGAACTATAGCATGATAGGACTCCTAATCTGTCCGCTTTGTCTTGCCTTAGCCAGGAATGGTGTGTATGTAAATGTGGTGCAAAGAGTGCGAGATGCCTTCGAGAGTGAAGAGGTGGTGAGATTGGATTGCTCCTATGTGGGTACCAGTGACTGCAAAAGGATCGGTGTAAAGCTGAGGGTGAATTTAATCAATCCGAGCTTCTAAATTGTTTCTTAATGTCATCTTCCTGTTTTGTTTCTGATTAATACCCTCAAATCTATGCAGGATCAGGTGCCGTGTGTCCCTATCTTGTTCAAAGATGAGCAAATTATCCTTTGGAGGGGAAACAGAGACCAAGAATCTCAATCTAGCCGCACAACTGAAGCCTCAAGTGCCATAGATACTGTTCAAGCACTTTGAACATCATTTTTTGTTCCATCATCAAAGGACATATTGGCATCACTTCTTCAAGCCAAATTCTGTCTGATATGTTCGATGAACTCATCACCCCTTGGTTTTTCCAACATAAAGTTTGAAGCTGGTGGATCACTGCGTACTCTGCGTAGCGAACTTGGTAAAGAGATTGGCTGGCGGCTGCATGCAATTGGATTCCGTGAGCTTTGCTGAATTAATCATTTGGGAGTTCAGAATTATAGATGCGAGAGATTCAAGCTGCTCTTGCATCATCTTACTCTTCATCCATACTTCTAATTTATCGATGATGGCATAGAAGTCTGCTGGCAGTAGCTGCTGAAATTACAAATTTTTGGTGTCAAGCTCTACTATCTATGTGCCACAGCCCCCAATATCAACCAATAATCTTCATTCATTGGAGAGTAGCAGTTTCTGTATGTTTTTGTGGCCTAGGTGATGTATAAGTGATTTTTGCTATTGTGTTCTCTCCCTTGGTTATTCACTTTGTAGCCCCTCCATTTTTCATTTCATGGTGACGTGATCTTGTTGAATTTTGCACTGACGGACTGGAATCGCATTTTTGTATCTCAGTAAACTGGTCTGTAGATTTTACGTTATTTCCCCTCTATTCTAAGTGTCTTTTACCTCGGAAAACACGGGCTTGTGAACGTTCAAAGCAAGAAATTTCTAACCCTGTGGATGGAGATACCAACAAAAATTAAAATCAACGAGTGGCTCGGTAAAGTTTTTGAGGATAATATTAAAGATTTAGGCCCCTAGCTGGGTATTGAATATAGGCCTAGATTTAGAGGGTGTTTGGTAAATAGCTTTTTAATAAGTTTTTTGATCAAAAAGGGCTTTTTTGATCAGAATTAACTGTTTGATCAAGTAAAAAAGTTAATTTGGGTGTTTGGTGAAAAAGCTTTTAGAAGAGCTTTTTGGGTCCAAAAAGCTAATTCTATGAGTTTTTTGGAAGGGCTTCTTGAAAAATTAGCTTTTTGTTTCATAATTTTATCAAAAACAGCTAATTTTATCAAACGGTTTTTCAACAAATAGCTAATTCAAACAGTTAATACAAATAACTAACAGCTAATACAAACAGATAATAGCTATTTGCCAAATAGAGCCTTAGTTGGTGAGTTGTTTACTTTATGTTGAACTACTTCAATCGTTCTGTTTTATAGTTTTATTTTGTGATATTTGCCATATGGCTTAATAATAATTGAGGAATAAATCTTTATAGTTCTGTTGTGTGCTATTTGCCATATGGATCGAGGGAAAAAAAAAAGGTTTAGGTCCAACTTATGTTAATTTTTTTGTCTTCTATACATTAAAAAGGGGAAAACTTTTCATATCATCATGCTGCATTAATTTGCAATTGAACGACAAAGCAAATTAAAATCAGCTTCCATGTGTCAATTTTCTTGAATGCAATTCACCTATTGATAATCATAAATTGAAGCGTTTATCGTAGAAGGTCAATCTAACCCCTTCAAACTAACCGTCTGTGAACAAGTTATCAATAGAATGTTATCAATTGACGTAAGTAGTGACATCTTCTTGAACAAATAGAAAGTTACATGTGTATCGTTATTAATAGTTTGCCCAAACAATCATTGTTGCCACTGCTTCTACAATTTACATTCGATTAGATTTATTAGACAAATTTGACCTGTACCCAATTACCATCCATCGGTTCAAACTTAAAATCTAAAGTAGGACAAAATATGTTTTATCAGAAAATAGGAGAAAAACATTTAGATCAAACAAAAAACATAGCCAACCTGAAATTCCACATGGAACTATATGAAGTAGAGAAACACAACCAAATACAATTTGGATCATGGGTGGCACGAAGAGCTTCCTGTGATCTACCCATTCAAATTGACAGCTGCATGATTGATGAGTTTAATTATGTTCGTGCTGTGCTGTGCTAAAATCTGCTTAATTTAATTGAATTTTATTTAAATGCTCTGGGCAGTTTTATTCAATTTATTAAAGTTAAATATATAAATTTTGGCAGCTTGTCTTAATTTCGATGAGGGGTTACAACTGAGAAACAGTCAGATAAATACTATTGTCATTGTTAAGAAAATTCTCCCTGTTGAATATTATTAAGTGGTTGTCGATTTCAACAAAGAATATTAAGAAGTTGTTGGTTGTGTTGTTCTGCAAACAACTGATCTCTGAAACGTCTTCCAAGCTGAGGCCCAGAAATTCAAGAGGTACCCCTTTTGTGTTCTTCTTTCTATATCATTATTTGGGGTCGGGGTCTTTGATCTCAGTTTATGGAATCGAGCTGCTATCAGTCGTATAGGGCTTTTCTAATGTAGATTCTTTCCATTGGACCAAACAAGAATGAATTTACTATGTGCTTCTTTCTTTGGTTTTCTGATCCTCTTTTTTTAAAAGTATTAATTCACCAAATGAATTTTCTTACTCGTGCAGGTAAGAGTCCCTAACAAAGAAACTCAGAGATGTGGTGCTTCAGTGGCAAAGGTAGGAATCCAGTGGAGAAATTACTGTTACTAATGCTGAAATATAATTTCCTCCTTCTCCAGGTAGCAATAGGACAGACAATGATGAATTCTTTTTTTTGGGGGGGGGGGGGCAGGGGAGAAAATTAGGTTGGAGCACCATATAACTCGAAAAGAATGGTTGATTTTAGTTATTCACTGCTATCGTCGATTCTAATATCACTTGATAAATAGATACCTACAGTAATTTGTTGAGTTATTTAGTAATAGAAAATCATTTAGAGTAAAATCTCAACATTATTAGAGTTCATATTCATTTTTTTCACCGGTTCATTAGGGTTTATACTCATTAGTAGAAGAATATTGATATCTTAGTCCAGAAAGTCATCAAGGATCCTCTGCCCGAGCCTTGGGGACCTATGTCTACCCTAAGAATTGGATGAGGTTACATCAATTAGGGTTCCGGTATGAAGAAGTATGCCATGTCTGATGAACAGTACATAAAATATTATTTGCTAACCTAGAAACTTGTGTTAGTGAGCACAAATGAAGCTTCATAATGTTTCATAAGCCATGAACAACATTTCGACTTTGTTCTCTCATTTGCTTTGGGAATTTGATTATGGGTTATATTTAGGCCACGAAGGTTCGCCCGAAACTAGGAATGAGAATATGGAGAAGAAGGGAAATTGGTTCAGTGCAGTGAAAAAAGTTCTCAATTCTGATCCCAAGGTCAAGAACAACCAGGTCAGTTGTCCTTGCATGAATAAGACCAACTTTTTTACCGCTCAGTAATTGCTGCCCATCGGGGGGAAGGAGGAGGCGGTGTTCTAGTTTTACTTTAGCCAATCGGGTTGTTCAGATCAGATCATACTTAAATCGATTACTGATGTATCACATCACAAATACTTGCCTGATGGGAACATTCTACCCACGCCAGAGATACAAATCAAGTTGTCAATTAAAATGATCGGCTTATCAAGAAGATATAATTAGTATTCGGTGTCTTCGCTTCTGGGCACATTTGTTATTCTTGATAGAATAAAAATGGGATTGTCGTATTTCAAGCAATTTGCATGGACTAGTCATTGTAGATTGAATTTGATACACAAAAAATTCAATTGATTCCTGTATGATCCTTGCAATTAATCAATGTGCTCATTTGAATAATCATGAATGCTTTACTGATTGAGCTTTGTTCCTCATATGAACTTGGAAAATTGAAGAGCAAATGTTGGCCGAGGAGAAAAGGAACCGATTCAAACTCAATCATACCCGAACCCCAGTCGATAACATCATCACCATCACCGCCACCACTGCCGCCGCCGCCACCACGACGAGTTCGCAGCTCAACAACAACACTGCCGCCACTGCCCATTCCCACCCTAAAACCAACACAGCAGCCACATCCTCCATCGGCATCAGTTGCAGCAGAATCAACAAAATTAAGTCAAGTAGAGAAGGAAGAAACCAAACATGCCTACAATCCGGCAGTCGCAACAGCTAAGGCCGCTGAGGCTACAGTAGCTGTTGCTCAAGCAGCTGCGGAGGTTGTTTGTCTTACAACTGCAACTCATTCCGACAAATCTAAGCAAGAAGTGGCTGCCATCAAGATTCAAACAGCTTTCCGAGGATATCTGGTACTTACAAATTCTTCCAAAAAAAATTCCTGACTTCCGTAGTCAATCACTTGATCATCCGATTTTAACAGAAAAGAAAATTATACTTTCTTCCACCTGTGGACATGAACTGAGGATATCTGGTACTTATAAATTCTTCCAAAAAAAATTCCTGACTTCCATAGTCAATCACTTGATCATCAGATTTTAACAGAAAAGAAAATTATACTTTCTTCCACCTGTGGACATGAACTGAGCAAGTCCGCTGCTAGCTCAAGGCCTCTGTTGCTAATTACTTTGCAAGCTTTACAAACTTCAATCTCACAAGCCAAATATACTCGCATTTTCACACTAGTTCTCAGCATTAATATGAAACTATAGAATTTGAATTCAAACGCTGATTGTGATAAACTCAACTTGAGCCTTGGGAAGAAACAAACAGTGACAAAAGATTGGCAAATGCAAAAGATGAGAGGACATATATAGGCCTAAAAAGCCTATTAAACCAATCTTCTTTAAACTTGATTAAGGCGCAAATATCGCCAAGGTAAGTCAGTCATTTTGGCTCATTTTCACTTCTACTTTCTTACGAATTAAGGCTAGGCACGGTTCTAATCATAAACCCTACTGGTGCATGCATGTTTGTCTACTTGCACAAGAATAGATCATTCTGGATTTCACCATGAAATCACTTTCCATGTGGTTCTTTTTCTGCCCTAGGCAAGGAGAGCATTGCGGGTTTTAAGAGGCTTGAAGAGGTTGCAAACAAGGATGCAAGGACAGGCGATAAAACGGCAGACGATGAACACTCTAAAGACTATGCAAACGCTGGCACAAATGCAATCTGAGGTACGCGAGAGGAGGTTAAGGATGGCAGAGGAGAACCTAGTTCATCAGAAACTGATTCAACAGAAACATGCAAAGGAGCTAGCCAGGCAAGAGCATGAGAAATCACAGGTGATATTACTTGCATTTTAAACCCTCTGTCTCTTTTCGGAGCAGGGTTTTTTTTTGTTTTGGGGTAAACTTAACTGTAAAAAATTGTGCAGAAAACTGCAGATGATTGGGATAGCAGCAGAATAACAAAGGAACAGATTCAAGCAAATTTGCAGAGTAGGCATGAGGCTGCAACCAGAAGGGAAAGAACTCTGGCTTATTCATACACTCATCAGGTAACATATTTTCAGTTTTGTTCCTGCTTACATGCTAACTTACAGCCTAAGAAATGAAGGGTGTCAGAGCTAACAAGAAATTTTAGTTAGGAGAAAAGTGGGGTTGTAAAAAGAACCAATGGCTGGTTTAGCCAACAGTGGCAGAAGATGATTGACATGCGGATTCGTGAACTGGAATACGCACATTTCCTGAACAAAGGTGCTACCCAACTTCCAGACTGTCTCGGATCAAACATAGGACAACATAATTTTAATCGCAACCCTAATTGACCGACCTGAAACTTTCCGGATCAACATTGTTCGCATTTTCAAGACAAACACTATTTAGCACACTCGACCATAAGTGTAGGCCCCACATGACCCGACCAAAATCCATCCAGCCAAGGTGCTAGACATGACCCAACCTGACCCCTACCTAAAATAGTCCTTTGTCAGGTCTAGTTTCAGTTGTCTTGGTTCCCTACTCCTCTCTTCCGCTCAAGAAGTCAAGATGGAGCCTTACCTTCCCCCAAGTTGGCAAGGCCATTTTCCCTCTCCTGTTGTCCTCATACTAATGCAGCTTGATGACTTGATCCCCAACCTGGAATCATCCTGTGCAGCAAACATGGAAATCAGCTGCAAGGTCTGCTACAACAATGTTCATGGACCAAAACAATCCCCACTGGGGCTGGAGCTGGATGGAACGATGGCTAGCGTCTAGGCCATGGGAAACTGTAAACATGACTAAGAAAGACTCAAGTAACAATGACTACCCCCGTCTCAAAGCATCGAAATTCACTCTTGTCAAAAAGGAAATGACCAAATCCTATGCTCAATATCACAACAGCGAAAAGCCTCCACCATCCATCCAAAAACAAACACATTCTACCATTGGTCGCTTGTCCTCCTCAAGTGCCCCTTCAAAGTCTGTTTCTTCCCCTGTGGCAGCCCGGAAGTTGAGGTCTCAGACTCCAAGGGCAAGTCCTAAGGCAAGCATGTGGGGGCCGGATGAGGATGTAAAGAGCATGGTAAGTAAGCGTCCAGGACATTCTAGAAGGAACAGTTGTTCATCCGCTAAGGATGACAATGAGAGCCTAGGGAGCTCTCAAACTGTCCCTGGTTACATGGCTCCTACAGAGTCAGCCAAGGCTAGATCAAGAAGCGTGACACCAGACCGGTCATCTGTTACGTCTGTAAAGAAAGGGAGCTCTTATACACCTTCCCCTACAAGATCAAGGCGTTCCACTTCCTCCACTGCAGACGCCCACTCGATCTCCGAGCATAGTTAAAGCTGCTGTTTGTCGTTTCGTCTTTGTTTAATTGCTTTATAAAACTAAGAGGTTCACCTAGTAAGACATCATTAAGTACAGGAGAAAAAGCCCCCTCTCCAATGACCCCTATGAATTCAACCTCTAAAATGAAAAGGTTTGCGATTTCTTTTTGTAAAAGTAATCAAACATCATGTTGTGTTGATTTCTATTTTTTGTGAGAGTAAAAGATAGACCCTGTCTTGCAGCTCCTTTGTTTTTGTGCATTGAAATACTCGAGATAAACCTCTAAGTTCAAGCCAATCATCGAAGAAACAGAACAGACACCTCCCAGTACAATGACGAAATTGGTCTTGTTTTATTCTTTTTATAATTTCATATCAGAGATCAGAGCTTATGGCTTCATATATTACCATTTCAAACTATAATCTAAATTTCCTTACAAACAGATGAGCCACCCTCTCATTAGATTCTAGAATCTACTCATATTTTCAAACCTTGCAATCACAGATCCAATCAAATTATATGAAACAGACATAGCCAATATATTAAAGACTAAAATATGTTGTTACAAACAGGCTGGTCCATAAACTTCTCTGGACACTGCGATGACAAATTTGTAAGATACAACATCTTACACGGCCATCCGAATGCAGTGATAATCAACACTGGTGGCAGAGGTTCAGTTCTGTCTCCACCATACACCAAGGTTTAATGACATAGATATATACACAGATTGCTCGCAATTAATGATAGCTAAGCTATATGGAAGCAAACGAAATGCAAGAGAGAGAGAGAGAGAGAGAGAGAGAGAGAGAGAGAGAAAGAGAGGAGACCTATGGTTCCATAAGTATCTTCCGGGATTCATGTGCTTTCTCCCTGAGGCATCCTGAGCTGGCTAGAGAGGTTATCCACACGGCATCTGATCTAACTGGTTCATCATCATCATTCCTGTGCCAGCTCCAGTAGGCATGAGTCGAGTTCAGTATCCTGAGTTCCCCATGACCAAAGCTTGCTTCACGGAATGCCGACCACTCAGGCTGCGGGTTTTTATACCTAAAAATCCATACAACAGTACTATGTTATAGAATGACATCGAAATAACAACAGCACTCCGCCACTCCCCCACTAAAGAACCCATGAGTGAGATCCTTACATCACATCCCCCCCCCCAAAAAAAAGAAAAAGAGAAGAAACAACGAGGGGAAAGGAAAAATCACGGAAGAAATTGATGTGTCCTGTAATGCAGAGTTTGCTACAATTCTTTGCCTGCGTCAAATCTCACCAGCGGTTAACTATGAATTATGTTACAAATTACATCAGTTGTCAGACTATAATATCGGAGCTACTCTGAATAATATTATTGTCATCATCAGTTCATAACTTGTCATGCACAAAGAATCACACAGTGGAAATAAAATAACCATTAGCATCCCTTGGACAGAGGTAAGTAAGACCCTGTGTCACCTGAACCAGGGTTCAAATACTGTACAGAACATGTCTAAACGTCAGACATGGCATTCCTTGGGAACTTCTGGGGGTTTTGGCCTACTTGTAAGTGTCCAAGTGTTATACTCAGCTTTGAATGTTGAGTCCAAAACATCTGTGTTCGGGAAAAGGCCTACTGACATAGATAGGCACAGACACGAAAAACATCCAACAAGTCGAGTACATACCTGCGAGCTAATCCCTCATTGTTTCCTCCATCACCAATAGTTATATGGACAGCACCACAAGGATCAGATTTCCCATTATATACTCGTGTCTGTCAACAACAAAACATAACCTCACTTGATCTGATATTCTATACGGAACATAGCAGGATAAAGCATACAAATTTTCATACCGAGCGTTCATAAGCATGCACATGTCCAGTCAGCACTATATCCACACCAGCAGCATGAAGCAATGGTTCCATGGCTGCCATCATACCTTCTCCTTCACCTTGGTGAGCCGTATTGCTATTATACCAAGGGACATGGAATAAAGCCAGTAACCAGGGTGTTCTCTCCCTATCTACTTTAGCAAGATCAGCCTATAGGCACGGAAAGCAACATTGCATGTCAATTGACAAATAGTATAGCAGGGGAGAAAATGTTCCCCTGTCTCAACTATGGAAACTACCTTTTGAACTTCATGCATTAGTCAGCAATTTGCTACATTTTGCAATTTAGTTGGGAAAACTTAGGAAAGCGATGCCAAAGAAATTTGTTCTCCCCAGTCCCCAGGTCAATATACAGAAGACTCATACCATACTTCATTGATGAAATACAAGCCAATGGTAGGGAGGATTGACAAAGCGTACTGGGACAGAAGATTTGTGATCTAATCACGTGATCAGCAGACACACCAAGGAAGTCAAGAAAAAAGAGAGAAAGGGGACCAAATCATGGAATTAAAGTCATTTTGAAAAATGACTTGCAAAACACTGTCATGAAGGAAACTCATCAGCAACACATTCAACTCGTGAGTCATGAAAGGTATCTTCCATCCTACCCTACATTGTTGTCAGCAGACTATTCTACAGTGACCTTGCACATATTGAGTCAAAGTCAGCTGCCATCATTATTCCCAGCAAGACACAACAGGAAACGTTGGAGCACAGGCGAAACAGGGATTAGGTCAATCAATGCATTGTACACATAAAAAGTGCTCAGAAATACCCACAGACCTAGTCATCAAGCATGAAGCTGCACTAATTCATGTGGAAAATAAAATTCAAGCAATTCCATGCATCACACTAGCGTAGTTCAACTAGAGACACTGAGTATGTAACTAACCTTCAGCCAACTATATTGGTCCGAGTACTCATCATAATCTGTATATGAACCAAGCATCAGAACGTGCACTCCCGCAACCTCAAAAGAATAATAAAGATTGGAAGTCGATCCACTCTCCTCAAATGGCATTTTCCATCGTGCATTATATGATTGAAAACCATCCTTCAGAAAGGGGATGCTTTCCTTCTCATGGTTTCCTTCAGTTACCATCCATGCTCTTGCACTTGCAAGTGGTTGCACTAGTTCACCGAATGTATCCCACTTACGCTGGATATAATCAGCATAGGAGAGATCCCCTGGAAGAAGATGTATGTCATACTTGCATTGGTCTATGTGGTCCAGAGTTGACTTTGTCCAACCCGTTTGACCTAAATCACCAGCAACAGCAAAAGTGACAGGTAATTGAGCTGGAGGAGTTCTCAGATGGAATTCAGGACCCTCCCCTCCGCAACGATAGAAGTACACAGTGCTATGGTCTAATGGTCCAATAACAGTGTGATGTATCTTTCCTGAGCTATAGAAAATATATGAATACGAGGTACTCTCTCCTTGAGCTCTAGACGTGTATTGTCCTGGTGATGTTCCATATTCAACGATTGAAGGAGCAAATGAATCATCCGTAATCCAAGAGACACGCATGTGATTCTCCCCAGCCAATGAGACATGCACCTGCAAGAGACAATAAATAGCTTTAACTGCCCAACCAGGTCAAGATTGTTTTGAGTAGTCACACTCACGTAATTTTTCCCCATCAATAAAGAACATTAACAAATAAGCTTGTGTGACACGAGGACACAACGCTGTCCCAAGTTTCACTTTATTTGTAGGAAGGAAGCTAATAGACATGTTCATTTTTGTTTTTCTCTCACAGGAATCTCAAACCTAATCACACTGAATCAAGAACCATGAGTCCCACCAAGGAAGGTTGGGAAGGGGTCAAACAATTGTAGCTCTACCTCTTAATTGAGCAAAGGCTATGTCCACTGGATCCTAAACGTAAAAAGTGTACCCTGCCAACTACTCGATAGCAAAAGACGTAGAGGGCAGTTGCTCCCTCTAACACGGTTTAAACAAAGGGAGTCGTCTAAAAATGCACAATAAAATGATTTTTTTTTTTTTTGATCAAACACTACCACATGATTTATGCATCCCAAAAGGGGCCATAAGCAAAAGGCAATAAATGTGCTTTTCAACATCCCATTAGGCACATTATCACCCCCTCCCCTTCCGCGGCCGCCCCCGGGGGGGGGGGACTTGAAAGAAACCTCAGCCAAGTCAAGGACTTGTTCTATGAAATCAGATCATGTATCCAACCTCCATTAAGCCTAGTGGGCAGCTCAGAATTTTCTTATCCCATCCATTAATTAGGGAGCTACCACATCCAACATATCAAAGCTCCAATTTGAAAGCTTATGAAAAAGAAACTGAAATATGAAATATAGGAAATTATTTCTACAGTACATTCCACAAAATGCAGTGTAACTTATAAGCTTGTCCCACGGAATCACAAATGGTGCACTCTCAAACGCGGAGGTGGTTAAACTAAGAACTCTATTTTGCACCAACAAACCACAGAAAACAATACCGACATAATCCCTCGAAAAAGGCCCCTGTTTTGGGGGGGGGGGGAAGGAGAAAATTGAGTTTTGATGCTTATATCACAAAACTTCCAGAGCAAAAAGCGGCCGTATTATTTTGCACAAGCACAATACTGAAGTAATATATTTGTTGAGGTTCTAAAAATACTCTACCCCTCCTAAAATTAAGGACTCTCTCTCTATTTCGAGCATTCACAAATTTACATTAGTTGTTAGATACTCAATAAAAGTCGGCCTTTGACTTCCAATTGTCACTCTACTAACAACTTTACACGAAATTACGATTTACTTCATGTTTTGGTTCTTTTACATAGTATAGCACAATAAGTTTAGCTCTATTCAACAAACATGAAGTAAGGTGGGATCAGGAGTTAATGCCTCTTCCATGGATAAAATACCTCAACTACTCTCCCCAAAAGAAAAAAAGGGGTCCATTTACATAACCTGGTTCGATACTATATTTGTCACCAAGGTTTCTGAACATTAATGCCCATTATAAAAACAGGCAGTGCTAAAAATGATTAACATTGCAAACCCACAAAAATTCAACTACTTGGTCCAAACACAAACAGATCCCAACAATCATTGAACCCCTTAACCCCCCCCCCCCCCAAAAAAGAGGTCAAACAGGCCAACAAAATTTGAAGAAATCGAACATCACAGTACATATTCAACGAGTTTACAACCAAAGTAAGTGCAAATCAAACCCATCAAAAAAAAAAATTACCTGCTGGGGCTCGGAGGAATGATGGGAAGGCCAAGGAAAATGCAAGACCTGTCGTGGTTTCGGGCGGACATAATCATCTGCGGTATAAGCACAAGAAGCAGCTGAGATTAACGCAGTAATTAGTGCTAATTTCAGCATCAGCGTTTGATAATCCATTCTCTCTCTCTCTCTCTCTCTCTCTCTGGAGTGCTACTTCAGGAGATTGTCAGAGAGTACATAAAATGGGTGTTTGATTTGGTGGGAACGATCAGTTTGTCTCTTTCTTCTGGGTTTACTGGCTTCAGAAGCAATGGATTTTGTAGAAATCCGCTGTACTGGGCCAGAAAAGTCAAACGATTGGGCCAACTAATTGACCCAACAAAATGATTTGAAACAAATTGAGAAATTTCTGCTCAATTTCAGGACACCTTTTGTCATTGTTTTTAGCTATCTTTATTTTTTCGCAAAAGGAAAGGATAATAGATTCATAAACATTTTTTTTGTTGTTGATCTTTCGGTGCAAATCTAATAATAATTACAAATAAAGTCATTAGATTTCGAGTTCAATTCTGTCTCTCCCATTGTATTGCGGTTATATTATACTAGTTTTTATGACTCATTTGAATCAATATAAAACAATATGTTTTTTTTCCACTGAAAATACATAAATAAATAAATAAACAAGAACATGCTTTTGGCTTTACATTCCACTAGGATATTTTCAATTTTGATACACAGGCTTATATTCAATTGAAGGGGGAGGAGAAATGTTTTGAATCGACAAATTCTTCTTGTGACAAAGATTAGTAATAATAATACGAGGATTAATTGACAAATTCTTCTTACATTTCAATAGGATATTTTTCAATTTTGATACCCAAGCTTATAAGTATCTTCGACTTTGGCAAAAATTTTCAACCTTCAAGGCTTATAGGCATATCCCATCGTCAAAGGATTCTCGTCGGTTGTATTCAAATTGGTTTAATTTTGTATTCATTAGAGCAAATTGACAAGATGTTTAAATAATTTTTAATACTGAAAATATATGCATCTCATCGTATATAAATCTTTGGTGGATCTAGTTATTGTTACAGTCAATATTGATTAAGCAAACTTTAAGGTACAGAGTGTGCATTCGGGCTTGCGCCACAGTCCAACGACATTATTCTTAATGCAAAAGGGAAAAAATGTAAAGATCTATTTTTTTAAATCTAAAAATCAATACTACACTTTATTCTTAATAAACTCAAACTACTACTCTTTTCTTACATTTTATCCACCATTTTCCCCCTTCTTCTCATTGTGTTCTTATATAATTACTAAAGTTCAAACAATAATAAAAACAATATTGAATATGAAAAATTATTTTTTAAAAAAGAATCAAATCACAACTCGTATGATATAAAGAAAATGCACCACAACCTCTAACAATTAAACAAAATATATCTTTATTTTTCTGCCTTTGCCCACTTCATGTTTCTTCCTCCTGAGCATTAAAGTTGTTTGAATCTGTGTCGTATCTCATTACAGCCCCTCGTGACCCCATCTCCTTTCATCACTTGGCTTGTTTGATGAGAGAAAAGGGAATGAAACTTGAAACGTGAGGGTTCAAGTTACTTTTCTTATTGTTCGGTGAAGATTTTAAGGAAAGGGACTTGACACCATAGGTATCAAGTTTCTTCCAAATTCAAGGGACTTGAACCCCCACTTATGAGGTACCAACTATGAAGTTCTCAACCATGAGGGATGAGCATTACATTCTAAAAAACATAAAAGAAAAACAAGGTTTTTTTTTTTTTTTTCATTTGCCAGCCATTCCTTCATTGTTCTCCATTTCCCATTTGCATTTTAACAAACCCAAAACCCTAGTGAGAGATAGATTTGTCTGCCCGCCGCTGAGTTGCTGTTGGGTGACCATCGTCTTCCGAGTCGCTGCAGCCTGCCTTCATCCGCCGTCGTCTGCAGCTCTTTAGCCGCCGTCTGCCGCAGATATATGGCCACTATAGATTATTTATCGTTCAGATCTTTATGAATCCCATTCCATTCGAATCCTTTTTTGCCTTGTTTCTGTGTGGCTTGGTGTGGGTTTATGATCTTCATGAAGTTCCCAACATTCTTGTGCGATGCTTGGCGTGGGAGAGATAGTAATTTTTTTTTCCCCATTTTTATTGTGTGGTTGTTGCAATTCATTGAGAATGGAGTTGTTCTGTGTGGCCGTTATAATTCATTGAGAATGGAGGTTCATTGAACATATTTGAAAACCTTGATGAGTTTGCTTGGATATTCTGATTTTTTGAATTGTATGTAAAATCAATGACGAATTTTAACAAGTGATATGTTGAAAGTACTATTGATTTTGCGATTTAATATAGCCATCTACATGAATGATGAGTTTACTTGGACTGAAAATTTCAAGAGAATAAAAGTAACTTCTTGCATTGCAAATTATATAAAATAATGGTTAACTATAAAAAAAAAGTAAAAAAATTAATTACAAATAAATGTAATGAAATACAAATCTTAAATGGTTAGGAAATGAAGTGTTAGAAATTCATATAAAAAATTCAAAATAATAAAAATCGAAAAACAATTCATTATAGCATATAACATTTCTAAAATAAAAATAAATTTGATTCCATTTCATAACTACTTACCTAACAATAAAGACTAAAACTTAATTTCATTTCAGTTTTCACCAAACAATTGGGTTTAGAATTCAAATTTCATACCCAACCTCTCAAATCTTGATTCCATTTCATTCGTATTTTTCTCACCAAACATGGTCTAAAGGTTTCCTCATATTGTTTCTTTGAATGTCTCTTTATTTACAACAATATACACGTTTCTTTTTCCAAATGTTGGGGTTGTATGTTTGGAGGAGGGGGTCAATGACATTAAGTATTGAAAACAAAAGGGTAACAAAATGAGGTTCGAAACGATCATGAATATAATGCCATCAAAATGGAAGCCCCCTTGCTTATATTTGAGGGTTTTTTTTTTTGGGGGGGGGGGGTGAGGGAGAGAAGGAAACGTGGGGATGGTTATAGTATATAATTATATAGGTTTATTGATTTTTTTTTTGTTGCATTAATATTATCAAAATTTTCTTTTATGAATGTCACAAAATATGTTGTCAAAAGTTTTTTATTGGGTAAAGAAAATGATTTTTCATTTGAAACTTTTGGGTAATAAATGATGTTATCTTATTTTTGTAATTTTTCCGAATTTGATAACTTTGATGGAACAGAGCAAGTACTATTATGTGAGACAGGTGGAAAGTTTAGGATAGGAGGAGGAGACGGAGACATGGGTGGGTTAACTCTTAAAATTTCTTTATTTTTTTATCCTAACGTAATTTAGAAGTGGGCAACTATTGGCAGCACTCATTCATCACCAACCCATGAGTGTATACTTATCAAGTAAGTCTCGTTTGCATGTCTATTGGCAACATATGGTTTAATTATCAAATCTCACATTCAAATTTGTGATTGTCAGATAAGTAGACAGGACTAAGTTACAATTCAAGAATACACATTGACAATCTCCCATTTTAAATTATAATATAATATAACGACTGAAAATATTTAAACTCATTTGTCTATGTAACTGTTTGGCTGACGATGTATTTGAATATTAGCACATATAGAAAACATTAAAAAAAAAAAAGGTAATTCACAAATTTTGAGTTGGCCAACGAAACCCCGATCCCCATTTCTTTCTTGGCCAATGAATAGAAAGTAGTAATCCAACTAAGAAATTGTTAAAAAAGTACTAATTTGCAAATGTGTCGCTGAGGAGAGCTTCCAAATGATTGTACCTACAAAAATATTTTTATATTTCATAAGCAAAATCTATTCCTTTTTTTTTTTTTTAATGTCAAACCCGAGATATCTCTATTTTCGTCATTAAGATGCGAAAACAAAGCTCTCCAAACCCCCTCCCCTCCAAAAAAAAAAAGCATTCATGAACCATAAATTGTATATCTAAGCAACTAGGCCAACACAATATTAGATATTTTACAATAGCGACAGTGTCGTCATCCTTCAACGCAGCCGACGATGATAAAACTGACCAAGTTAAAGAGCAACACCTGGTTTTTGACTTAACTGTATCCAACCGTATAACTTTGATGGCAGATGCCTGTAATATGTCTAACCCAATAAAGAGGAATTTAGTGAGCAGTTCTAGCAGAAAGAAACATAAAGGAAAGCATACACTGGTCGGAATTTGTCTAGGCAATACATATCACATACCTGAAAAAATGGAGAAAGCGGGAGGAGGATAGTATATTCTGCTTTAATCCCACTTGTATATCTTTCAAATGATCTACTGCTGCTTAGGATCTGAAGTTCTAACCCAATGGGAATTTGAGGGAGGTAACGAAACTACATGTAGGGCAATTGATATAACCGTTTATAGAAAGGATATGTGGATTTTGTTTGTCTTGAATTGTGGGGGGGGGGGGGGCAAATTATTATATGCACCTGGGAGTTTATACTCCCAGGTCCACATCATCGCTATGTATACAGGACATGTCATTATTTTTTTTTTTTTTAGTGGCAGTTTTGCTTAAATACTAGTAACTGTTTTTCCCTCCTTTTAAAAAAAAAAAATTACGAAATGACAGTTTTCATTACATAATTATCAGACTTTTTTTTTTCCTTGAATTCAGAAATCCTCACGTTGAAGAAACTGCAAGAAGGTAGCGGATTCTGTTTCATGGAGGTTGAGATCATAGCATTGAATGGTTGCTGATTTTGCAAACTGTCAGTTTCGTGCACTAAATTATCAGAAATATTTCATTTTGTTAAAAAAAAAAAACAAATCTTCAGCGGGCTTGGTTGTTGAGTTTAATCCGTTTCATGCTTGCTGGTATTACATTCGTTTTTTGAATGCTTTAAGAGGGTTATTATTTTAGTGTTGATTCTGAAGATTGGAGGCATTGTTCATTTGCATTATCATTTTGCTTAATGGAAAAGAGCATTGATCAAGTTAGAGTTGATGAAGTTAATGATCGTTCAGTTTCTAGAAGTTTGATTCGTAAGTTATCTAATCTCATAATGTTGCTTTATATATATATATATATATATATATTTTTTTTTTTTAATGTCACTTTTGATGCGTTGTATATGCTGTTTTTGGTAGCTACATTTGATGCGGAAGCTGTGGATGTTGTTGCTAATGAAGGCGAGGAAGACATGTCTGGTGAGTGTTGTATGTATGGAATGTATTATTTGTTCATTATTTTGGTTAATAGGTTCATTTATCTTCGAGGTGTTGTCGTGTTCACTTTTGCACTTCTTGTGGTTCACTATTTATTTTGTATATGATATTCTCAAAGTCTATATGTTGAAGTGTGGATTTGTTCATCGTATTTACTTTGGGTGTTTAACTTCTAATTATATTGTACTTTGCATTTGAAAATGTTGAACGTATTAGTTTGGGATGTTTTTGTGTATATTGGGTTGAACATATTGTTGTGGTACTTTGGTAGCTTTCGATTTAGATGTCATTCACTTATGTATATGTATTTGTTCATTATTGCCCTGAGTACTGTTCACTGATAGGGTCCATGTTGATTTCTGCACTTCCTGTTCACTTTTTATTTTGTATATCACATTTGCAAAGTCAATATGTTGAAATGTAGATTTGTTCATTGTATTAACTTGGGGTCTTTACCTGGTAATTATTTTATAGTTTGCATTTGAAAATATTAAACACATTAGTTTGGGCTGTTTTTCTGTCTATTCGGTTGAATATATTATTGTGGTACTTTGGTTGCTTGCGGTGTAGATGTCATTCACTTTTATATATGTGTTGGTTCATTATTGACCATATTAATGTTCACTGATATTGTCCACTATTTATTTTAGAATGTCGGTTCAGTAAGCGGGATATTATTGAAGTTGAACCATTGCAAGAAGTGTTGATTGGTGCTACTGCCACCTCAGAACGTGAAGCATTTCATATTTACAATGATTATGAATTTAAGGTTGGTTTTAGTGTTCGGTATTTGAAGGTGCGTCATAGATGTAAAGCGAAAGGAGGTGGGTTATGCATGCGCCAGTTTTGTTGTTGAAAAGCTGGATTCAAGCAAGATAAAGGTCGACATCACAAGGATCATATGAATATAGATGTCTGGAATGGTTGCAAGGCGTTTGTTCAGTTCCATATAGATGAGGATGGTAAGTGGATTGTTACTCGGCATGATACTGAACATAATCATGATTTGTGTAGTCCAAGTAAGCGACATTTGTTGCCTTCACATCGAGAAGTATCTGAGGAGGATATTTTATTTGTTAAACAGCTTAGGGAGTCGGAAATAGGAGTTGCTGATGCATATTGTGTTCTTAAGAAACAAGCTGGGGGGTCTCCTTCTTTAGGGTATGGTTTGAGAGATGTATATAACAAGTTGTCACAATTGAAAGATAGAACATTTGATGGTGGAGATGCGCACTTACTAATTGAAATATTTAATAGGCGTCTCAAGTATGAGGATGACTTTTTCTCTGCATTTGAGCTTAATGCGAGTAATTGTTTAGTTAGTTTTTTTTTGGCGTGATAAGCAAATGTTGGATGATTATGTATTATTTGAAGATTTGGTTGTCTTTGACACAACATATCGGACGAACAAATATGACATGATTTGTGCGCTGTTTGTTGGGATGAATCATCATTCAAAGAATGTTATATTTGGTTGTGGTTTTCTGATGAATAAGAAGATAGGGTCTTTTGTTTGGTTGTTTCAGTCATTCTTGAAATTTATGGGTGGGAAGCACCCATTTCTGTGATGACAAATCAAGCATTCTCTATGGCTTCTGCAATTAAGTTGGTGTTTCCGCTTGCTCATCATAGGTTGTATTATTGGCACATTATTGAACATTCAAGGAAAATTATTGGACGCCTTAGATCGTGTGAAGGTTTCACTAAGATTTTTAATAGAGTTTTGATGGATTGTGACACTGTGGATGAGTTCAATTTTTTATGGGAGAGCTATGTACTTGTTGAAGTGTATTGCTAGTAGTATAACCTATTTCATTGTAAATTTGTTTTCACTGTTCACAATCATCTTTTTGCGAGTTCACTGCATTCTTCAGTATTATTCATTTTTGTTGGTTTTTATTGGAACAACATGAACGGTTTGTTTTCATTAAATGGCATGAAGCATATTGTGTGTAGACTATTATAATTTATATGTATTCCACATTGGAATTCTTTTATAGTAAATTGCATGCCCGTCTTTTATTGTCATATATTTAGAGGAGTAGCTGGGATTAGTATATAAGGTTTGTGTATGTGTATGGTGTGTTTGGTTTATTGTTATAATGATGTTAGTGCACTAACATCTTTAGTACTGTTCACTGTAATTTGTTGTATTTAATTTATTTGTAAGTGTTTACGCAACCTTACGTTTTGTATTTGTAAGTTCACTATACATGAAGCATATTGTGTGTAGGCTATTATAATTTATATGTATTCCACATTGGACTTCTTTTATAGCAAATTGTGTGCCCGTCTTTTCTTGTCATATATTTAGAGGACTAGCTGGGATTAGTATATAAGGTTTGTGTATGTGTTTGGTGTGTTTGGTTTATTTTTATTGTGCTGTAAGTTCACTAACACCTTTAGTATTGTTCACTGTAATTTGTTGTGTCTAATTTATTTGTAAGTGTTTATGCAACTTTACCTTTTGTATTTGTAAGCTCACTACACATAATGTATTAGGTATGCATTTTTTTCAATTATTTTGTGATATTATGCTTATGAATTGCCTTGTTAACTTCAGGATGATGGAAAAGTACGATTGTAGTAACAATCGTTGGCTTTGTAACTTGTATACTTTGTGTGAAAAATGGTGTCCGGCGTTTTCAAAACAGTTTTTTTTTTGGTGGTGTATTATCTTCTCAAAGGAGTGAAACAACGAACAGATCTTTGAAAAGGAGGTTGCGGGCTACAGCTGATCTGTGTGACTTTTACAACATCTTTTGTGATGTTGTATCTGAGCGGAGGAGCAAAGATAATGGTGAAGATCATAGTTGTAGCAAAGGTAATGTGGAAATGGCTTTCCCTTCTATAAACATCTTAAAACATGCAATGTCTGTTTATACGGTTGAAGCTTTCTTGATGTTTGAGAAGGAGTTCATTGATGGTGCCGGATATAATTTCAAAGTAATTGAAAGTTCTTCTCGTGATATGTCTTTTGAGGTGTGGGGAATTCGGTTTGCAAGGGAATCTCATGGAGAAGAGCTATATGAGTTTCGGCATATCGTTAATTTTAATAAAGAGGAAGGTGTTATTGAATGTAGTTGTCAGATGTTTAGCGAGGTTGGGATTTTGTGTTCCCATTGCTTAAGGGTGCTACATGCTTGTTGTGTTGAACACGTGCCTGATCGATATATAATTAAGAGGCAGTGTAAGGGCATTAAGGATGGTCACAGCCTTGAGTTAGATCATTGACTGGTGAAGATAATGTGGGTTGTTCTTCTGTTTGGAAGATGCAAATGTTGAGAAAAATGAATTCAATAATTACAGTTAGCCAAATGAATAAGAATGCAAGGGCTCATTGTAAAAAGGCCTTTTTGGAACGTAAGGAGCTAGTTGAATTTGATGTTGGTTCTATAAATTGTGATAAACATGGAAATGTGAAGGTATTGAGTTCTTTACCGAATGTGCTAAATCCTCCTGGTTCTCGTCAAAAAGGTGTTAGGAATAAGAGATTTAAAAGTATTGTTGAAAGGAAATGTGATGAAGTTAAACGAAGAAAGTCAAAGAAATTGTCAAAGAATGATGTTGGCTCTTCCACAGCACCATCCCAAGTGACTTTTTGTATGAGTATCCATGTCGTTAAGGTGCATATGTATGAGTATACATATCATTATACAGTTAGTTATGCATATGTATGAGTATCCATGTCCTGAAGGTGCCTCGTTATGAGTTGAGGCTAATGTAGGTGACTTTCTGTTCTCTTCTCCAGTGAACAACATTCATCATTTCAGTGAACTCTATTATACACACAAGTGAACTAATTTCTTCGTGAAGTTATGTAAATTTAACAGTGAATCCCATCCACAAAACCAGTGAACAGTAGTTGTTTTATAGTGCATTTTTATGTGGCATTTAGTTCTAATATCATTTTGATTTTAAAGTGAATATTCATCACTTCATGAGTGAATTGCTGCAAAGTCAGTTCTGAAACAATTGAATTTTGCATATGCACATAATTACCATAATTCTCCATGAACCTTAACCATCCTCAGTGAATTGTGTTAAATTTTCATTCATTGAGTGTGTCTCTGTATTATGGAGTTATATACGTTTAACCTATAGTGAACTTTACTCCATTGCTCAGTGAACTTGTCACAACATTAAAGTGAACAACCCTTAAATCCTCAGTCTGCTAGGCCAAAGCAAATGGTGCAAGCAGAAAGATTTATATATACATAGAACTTGCTTGGGTTTCATTTAATCTTTCTCATGTTTACCGCATTCTATTACTGATTGAACTAATTCATACGTTGTGTACCAATTGTGTTGAAGTTAATATTATTTTGTTGAAAGTGTCCTTGTTGATTTTGATTACTTACATCATACATTGTATCAATTGTATAGTTTGTGTCTTGTTAGTGTTGCTAGTGACTTATCTTTTAATGTTGTGCTATATGAAGAATGGATCATGTATTTCTGATGCTCTTCCGCATACTGGCATAAGTTATTCACAAATGCTTCAACAGGTATATTTCTATTGACTTTTTCTTATGGTTATTTTGTATATGTATTTGCTTTTAATTAATATTTGGTTTTAATAGCAAGTTACATTGCCGACGTTTAACCATTTATCTTTAGTTTCGCATGGTCAGCATCGTTTGGGTGAGGTACATTATAATTTTGGTTCATTTTCACTCATTGTTTTGGTCATGTTCGTCTATGCTATTTGAACGGAGTGAGTATGCTCATGTTACTTTACCCTTAAATAGCGTGCTGAATCTTGTTATTCATTTATTGTGTTTTTATCTTTTTATGTAGGGCTCTTTTCACTTGCCTTCTTCTCATCCAACGTACTATTTTCATTCAGCTGACAGCAGTTCAGTGTTTATGCCAGTCATGGCGTCGCCTGTGTTGTAACAGCTCCAGTCTGATGTTATTCATGGAAATGATAGTCATAATGATAAGCATTGAAATAGTATTGCGGAGTTGGAGACACTTTATGTTTGCATTGTTTTGTATTTGTGGCTCAAAATATGTATTGAGTCAAACTATATGACTTATGATTTGGACATACTTCAATGTTGATGGTAATTTTTGTTATGGATTGAATGTACTTCTTGCTTCTTTTGAGTTCCAATAACAACAAGGTTTTGTAGTGAATCTTCTCCCTTTATACGGTGAACAAATGCAAAATCAATAGTGAACCATGGATCACTTATACAATCAAATTTAGAGTGTTTCAGAGTGCACGGATCTCAAATGCTTAGTTGACTACTTCAAAGCTTTTTGTGAAGCATTTTAAACGTATACATATTCAGATTTTTTCAACTTTGAGACATCGATGGTTCTAATTTTTCAATATGCTATGTAGTGGGCTCCCCTATTAAAATTTTCAGTGTTCTGTGTTAGATTTAGTTTGAATACCTATTATGCTATGTTGTGATCATTCATAATTCAGGCAGTGAGCTAATGCAAATTATTTAGTGATCCAAGATAAAATTACATATAGAGTATGATGTACAGTGAACTTCATTCAAATCTATAGTGAACTACATCAAAGCCCTTAGTGAACCAAGTAAACATGTTACCTGTGCATATTATAGTCATACAATTTGTGCGCCCAATATCTTGTGAATGTAGTGAACAATTATAAAATGCACATTGAATTTTTGTTTATTTATATAACTATCTAGTTTATTATCTTTCTAAAATTTCATGCTTTTGGTGTCCAATGTATTTCTTTGTTATGTGTCTTTTGTAGTTGTGGTCAACACTTGGGCAGTAGTATATATGTGTATGCACTATGGTGAGTTAATTTGTGTAAGGCATTGTTGATTTAGGAATGCACATGAACAATTAATAAGTATAGAACTCTTTCATTAAATATTGAAAAGGAAGATATGATTTTGTCATATACCAAAAGATGTTCATTAGGAACATTGTGTGCTCTATGCACGATTGTTTTGAAATAAGTGACTAATAGTAGGGTATTTCTACTGCTGCAACTGTTGCATTACTTTTTCGCTTTGCTGGAAGTCTTCTTTTGCTGCTTCTTGTACTTGCAACCGTACTTGATTGAGTTCATTCTCTAATATCATTTTTGCGTACCTTAAACGTAGATGTCTGACGAACTCTTCCTACATTTTTGACATGTGTATTGGATATAAGCACTTTTAAATATAATATGTGTTATTCAACTTTGAATTGGAACTACAGTTAGTTTGAAGTTGATATTGGTTCACGAGGAAAATGTATAGGTTACCTTGTTCTTTTTGAAACCAGTTGACCAGTACTTGACACTTTCTCCCTGGAACGACTCCATATGGCGTATGGCATAAATCCCACAATCATATATGTTGTTGTTATCTTGTCAAGATAGATTCCAAAATACGAGGGTAAATTTCCTGACTTCAACCCCCTTTTTAAATTGTCCATTCAATAAGTAGATTGCGAACAAGTTTGTTTGCACATAATTATCCAATGTTATGGGGTGATGTTTTTGTTTATGAGTTAAGGGTTTTGTGTTTGAGGTATCTTTACCATGGCCATCGCACTATGCTTATATCTGGATGTGCAATCCTCTCCTTCCAAGTGATTGTCAAGTACAATTATTTTCTTGCCTCCAAAGTCATAACAGATGACAAAAAAATGATGGTCTTGAAGTATGGGAAAAAACACCTGCATGTCATAGAAAATACATGAGGTTAGGTATGTTCATGTGTACTGAGCTGGTTATAGTGAACTGCAAATGGCTCCATGATGAACGACCTGATATGGTATAGTGAACAATGGTTTGACTGAACATGAAAGAATACGCATATTAAATAAACTTCCTAGTGAACTCAATGAGCTGATGCAAACTTTATACTATACTGAGTAAGACCTACATATGGACACAGGTAGGATGTTTGCTGGTGTTCTTTACTAAATTATTCAGTGATATGGTTAGCATACACAAAAGGCAATAATGAACATGCTTCATGTACGCGGTGAACTAAGTAGTGAGGTTCACATATTGTGAAAGTAGCTGGTTGCATTCATTATATTTTGAACCTTGTTCATTTATGTTTTGAACTAATGCAAACTATCTAGTTTTTCAATTACCTCTGGCACATTGCATATGTTTACATCTTTTATGGGTGACTTTGTCAAGTCCGTAGTGAACTAGTTGTCAACTAATAATGAATTAATTACGAGTTAAATATATAAAAATTGTGCAACTGTTACACATTAAGGGAATCTTGCAGTTAGTTTCAATGGCAATCAAAATATATAGTGTATATTCATCAATCACTTAGTGAACTCAATCATTGTATTCAGTGAACTCATTGATAATTCATAGTGAATCAATTATAATTTACACATATACAAATCGTCCAACTGTTACACATGAAGGCAAGTATGCATTTAGTGTCACTGCTAATCAATATATAAAGTGAACCATCATTAGTGACTCAGTGAACTCAATCATTGTACTTAGTGAACTTGATGACCACCAATAGTTAATCAATTGCACATTACACATATTAGTGAACGTTGATTAGTCACTCAGTGAACTTATTCAATATACTTGGTGAACTAATTAGACATTACATGTATTTGCATCTAGTTATATATATTCTACAAGCAGTGTCATGGAACTTACCAATTGGGCTTCATCCAATTTCATCCATTTATACCTCCTTCTCTCAAGGTCCATTACTACCTTGAAGATATTTGATAAATCCAATGTTTCATTCCCTATGGCCATCTGGAAATGCAAAGTAGGCATTTAAATGTTAATGATCAAAATTGTGTTATAAAATAGAGAACTATGTTGTATGTAATGTGTTATGGTCTTACGAAAACATTGGTGGTGCAGAACATTCTTTTCTTTGTCATCGGATTTCTTCGCCTTTCCATCCAATTTAGTAGTAGACATAGTACATCTACTATGGACTTGTCTAAGTCTTGGTCTGTTCCAACCAATGTTTCAAATGCTTCCTTGAATATCCATAATTTTGTGTCTTCCTCCTCATTGGCATACTCGAATAGTTTCTCCCTATATTTTAGATTATAGTCATTAATTCTTTAAGAAGAATAATATGAACAAAGTATAATATGTATAATTGTGTATGTGAGTGATGTGGTTATAAATCATAAAACTTACATTGATAGGTGCAAATCATCTTGTGGCAGGAAAGCGTAGTCCACCAACATCAGCTGTTGATGAGTTAGCCGATCCCTAGCCTCTCTGTAATCTTTAAGATATGGCGAACGACATTGAAATGGCACTTGTGTGACCATCCTCTTCGGCTGTTGCCGTTTTACTACTTGCTTTGCTTTAATGATTTCATGGATTTTTGCTGCCTTGTCTGTTCCTTCGTTGGTTTGAGGTGCTTTCTCAGGGTTAACAGCATGTTCACTGCCCTCATTTGTTTGTTGCTCAGTTGATGTGCCAGGTGGGTCTGTTGGTGCTGTCTTTTCTCCCCATTGTTCATGATCTATGCCAGGGTTAGGTTGTGCTGAAAGAGCTGGAGTTGCTTCTTGTTCAAGTGATATTTCAAGGCTGAAACTTGGTGGGCTGCAAGCGACCTTTTTCTTTGCTGTATTTCCTCTCTAGCTATGCTCTCTAGTTTGTCAAGTTGTTCAAGGAACACTGGGCTGCAGTAGTATTCATCATCTGGGGAGACGCACTCTTGTATATTCTCACTTGTAGCTACTGCCTGTCTAGTGTGGGGTGGAGTCTGCTGAGTTTGCGTGTCTGTTGCTGTCTCCCCTTATTGCGCTGGAGCTTCTTTGGTCACATTATCCTGTGCATAACTTATATGTCAATTTGTTGAAGTGATATTGGAATATAGCATTGGTATCTTACAGTTATTAAGTACCAATTACATTTGAGAATGCAAGAACAGCTACGTATGGTTTGTTATTTAGTTAGTTACTTGAATTGGATCATTATTGACATGTATGAGGCCTTCACGTTGTCCATCGCAGTGTGGGCAGAATGGACAGCGTTGCTTTTTACTTGGTCTTCCCCGGGACATCTCACTAGTTCCTTCTTTGTGTGGCTGGCCGCTTTCCATTTCTTGCATTTTTATGCCCAAATCCTCTTCAGCTAAGCGCGTTATTGTTTGACAGTCAATTCTCTCTAGTATTCTTCCTTTCCTGTATTCCCGTAATAGTTGTTCATCCTTGTCTCTATTTCTCACCTTATTTGTGTCCCAATTAATGGCAACTGGGAAGGATCTTTCAACCTTTTTTCCTTTGAATTGAACTCTATCCATGTAGAATAGCTATCATAATAGTACCATAAACCATATTAGAGTAAGTTATGTATATGTATGAATAGGAGTGTAATTGAGGTGCATTAATGAACTGGATGCTAATGTATGTGTATTTCTGTTGTTCACTTATTCAGTGAACTACATTCATTATTTGAGTGAACTACAAGATAAACACCAGTGAACTAATGCAAACTATACAGTGAATATACATAAATATTAGACAGACTAGTACTTCATACACTCTTAATTGGGTATGCTTTTAAAGGCAACATTCCTTAACTCCTTAGTGAAGGTATTTAAATTTAATAGTGAATATCATTCTCAAAAATAGTTAATAGTTTTAGTCTAATATCATTATATAGTTAGTTATGCATATGTATGAGTATCCATGTCCTTAAGGTGCCTCATTATGATTTGAGGCTACTGTAGGTGACTTTTTGTTGTTCTCTTCTATAGTGAACCACATTCATCATTATAGTGAACTCTATTATACATACAAGTGAACTGCTGCAAAGTCAATTATGAAACAATTGAATTTTGCATATGCACATAACTACCATATTTCTCCATGAACCTTAAGCATCCTCAGTGAATTGGGTAAAACTTTCATTAATTGAGTGTGTCTTAGTGTATTATGGAGTCATATAAGTATACCCTATAGTGAACTTCACTATATCGCTCAGTGAACTTGTCAAACTATCAATGTGAACAACCCTGAAATGCTCAGTTTACTAGGCCAAAGAAAATGGTGCAACCAGAAAGATTTACATATACATAGAACTTCAATGGGTTTCAGTTAATCTTTCTCATGTACTTTGTGAATGTATTAGAACTGCACAGTGAACCTCATTCTATTACTGAGTGAACTAATTCGTAGTGCATAGTGCTTGGTTAGATATTAATGTAATGGCTTATAGTGGTACTTACCATGAGGAATAATAGCGATCCTGTGCAGAATTTGGTCTTGTCTTTCTTCCATTCTACTACCGCATCATTCAAGCACTTAATCGTATATGCACACCAATGGTAGCATTTGATTTCATCGATCTTGCGTAAATATTTGACTACCCGGAAGTGACAAGTGCCATTTGCATTTCCTACGATGCAAGTAGATATTGCATATGTTATGAAGTCGGTGATGAACTCATGTCCATGACCCTCACGTGATAGGATTATTTCATCCATGCTCCCAATTAGGGGTCCACCTCTTTCAACATGTCATCTTCTTCTCCAAAGATCTAAGAACTGTATGTCAGCATCTGATGTTTGTCCTTCAATTACTTTAAACTCTCCCATAGGTAACCCAAGTGTTGCGTACACATCTTCCTCATCTATTAGGAGTTTGCCATTGGCTAGGTTTAGTGAATTGTCCCAAAGATCATATTTTTCTAACAGCCACCTTGCTAATGATTTTGGGATCAATTTTGTTCTAACTGCCAAAATTCCACCAAACCCTGCATCAACTATGGCTAACCATTGTTCGTACTCTAACCTTTCTACCAATCTTAGAAACCCACCCGGGGCCATTCTATGCCTGAGCAAGCCACTCCATGATCTAGTTGTTATAAGTGTGAGAATAGTATGTTCACTTACTGGTTCTTCAACATTAACATGCCTGAATTGAACGTTCTTTTTTGGAGTTCTTTTAGGTGCTCTTTTTAGTGTTGGTTGCAGACTGGGTGAATGATGCTGCTTCCTCTGTCTCTTTCTTGCAGGCACAGGCGCAGGCTCAGTATCAGCATCATGCTCATCTTCAGGCTCTGTCTCAGGCTCATCCTCTAGCTCTGGATATGGCTGATGCTCAGGCTCCACCTGAGGCTCAGGCTCAGGTTGATTGTTGCTAATCCTTCTTTGTCTTTTAGCTTTATTAATTAATCTCCTGCAATACACAGTTGTAGGTATATTTATAAATAGTTTCCAGCATAGCTTCATATATCATGTCATCATGTGATTGGTGATGCAAGATGTTGTTCACTTTTTCATTCAGCATTGTTCACTGTCATTGTATTCTCAATTTCTTGCTCCTTGACCTCACAGGTACTTAGGGTTTGTTCACTACTATTATGATTGTCATTCACTTTGGGTTTGCCAATTTCATTTTTGCAATTTTCCCACCAAGCAAAGTCTTCCAACATCAAGAAGTGTATCTGCTTTCGAAATTTCAAACTTAGCCTATTTCGTTCAGTATTTGGGATGTCGTTTTTGTTCATTACAATTCTTCACTCACAAAATTACTCCATACCTAATCACTCAAGCATTTCATCCTCCTATTTTGATTTCTATTTCAAAATTTTCACCAAAAATCACATAATGACTTACGTGGATTTCCTCTTGTATGTGAGGGTAACTCCAGATTTTCCTACCATGTTGTCAGTCGTCAAATTTTTGGAGTTACTAGCAATTTCAGCTTGCATGTGTTCATCTGAATGTGCCATGGTTGATGGTTCACCTCTAACACCCGAGATTTTGATGTTCTTCTTCTTGCTTCTATGGAACCTTGCTGTCGCGTGGTTGCTGGTGAACTGAAGGTTGAGGGAAGTTGAAACTTGAAAGCCGACAGTTACGGTGAGTGGGGTGTGGCGGTTTTCATCTGCTTTTGATTTTTGTTTTTTGTTTGCTTGTTTTTCATTTTCGTTTTTTTTGTTTTTAATAGGTGTCCACGCTGGATATTAATGTCCACGTGTACCTGGGAGTATATACTCCCAGGTCTACAATATATGTATTGGGGTGCAAATTATTATATACACCCGAGAGTTTATACTCCCGGGTCATGTCAGCAACAAGTGTAACTACCACATTAGCAAGGGATTTTTTTTTTTTCCAAATTACATTTCATACTTATGAATTTTAAAAAAATCAGCAAGGTGTAATCGCCACACTTGCATCAGTTGCATGCAATAATTGTTTTTTTTTTTTGGTTTTAATTGTTCACTAAGTCTCATCAGCTTGCTCATTGTATGTCTCGGTATTGTTCACTACAAGTAGGATTCATGACTCATGAATATTGTTTACCTATTTATTGGGTAAGATTTTTTGTATATTTTTCTTAGTTCAAATAAAGGTTGTCAACATATTTTTTCCGTGGATTAGTTGAGTAGAAGTTGTAGAAGAAAATAACTATTATAGTGAACAATTTGTAGTGCCAAAATGAACTATACTAGAGGAGATATTGAACAAACATTGCATATATGTAAGCCAAATGGCTTGTTACGTACATCTCAATAAAGTTCACCATAGTATGATATTTGTATACATATTGTGACATAGTTCACTGAGGGTGCCCAATTTGTTTGTTTATTGTTTCAATTATGTTCAATCTTGGCACGTGAATCTAAATCGTTCACCGAGGCTTGTCAACTTGTTCATTGAATGTTTTAAAAAAGTAATCTAGTGGTAGGATATTTGTTTATAACCTATGGTGAAAATTTTACAATACCTAGTGAACAAGAGTAAATTTAGGAATGAACATTATATACTTGATTTGTGAACATATTTCAGACAAGCTTTTTTTTATATTTTTAACAACAAGGTTGGCTTTGCAAATAAGTTTATATACTGAACAAGCTTTTTTTTAAAAAAAAAAAATTCTATTCATGAGAATTTTTTAATTACACAACCTTGTGGATTAGTTGAATAGAAGTAGTGGAAAATATAGCAAACACGATTTAGTGTGACAATGAACAACGCTAGCGGGGATAATGAACAAGCCAAGCTTGCATATATGTAAAATGAATATGAGACTCTTAATGAACAACACTAGAGAAGATAAATGACAACTTAAGTTTGCAAGAACAAATATTAGACCCTTTTAATTGTTCATAAAGTCTGGCTAATTTCTTCATTGGTTGTCTTGATAAAGTTTACTAGGATAGAATAATTGTGCAGTGTATATTTGGATGTTGTTCATAAAGATTAGCTAATTTGTTGATTGGCAATTCAGATAATGTTCACTGAAAGCAGATTTTTTGTTCATTTAATATAATAAGAATGTCAATTAAATCTATTTTGGCTGACTATACTTTAACACCTATTACGCGATATATGAATGTTAGTTCTAGTATGCTAAAAATATAGTAAAATTTGAAACTAATTAGTCAAGTCCAAGATAAACACCTATTCTTTTGAAACCATAAATAATATGATGCAAGCAATTAATTGAATAATATGTATTAGCAACAATACAATTGTGATATAAGCTTCTTGTAGATAGTATACCCACAAAACTCCAGCCTTGTTGTGAGCCCTTACAACATGTAGGCAGCCAACCTTTCAATTGGTGAACCAGAAACAAACACCCTCTTACCCAATGCATCCATTAGTCTTTCTGCAGTTGATAGATTCTTCTCTGAGATTGCTTTTGCACAAAAGTATAGCGCCTGCTTTAACTCCATGTTGGCCATATCCCTCAGTTGGTTTGGCCTCAAAGTATAGGAGCCTTCATGGCATCCTCTGTGGCTAAACGAGCAATAATGGTGCCTTGAGTCCTGTGGCAAGGGGAGCTCCATATCCCTAAACTTGTTCCTCATCTTAGCATTATCGTCAACCACAGATGAGCCGCTCACTGGGGATCCATAGTTGTCGGAAGAATGATGGGGGTCTGAGATGCAAGAGTGGGAAACCCTGAGGAGAAAACTGGCTTCTATTTGAAGACATGCTAACAATAGATGGATAGTCATAGACACTGCAACCGCTGATTGCTGCTGGAGATGAGTCCAGAGTGAAGTATCCTTCGTTGTATGATTGGAGAGACATCTGAGTGTCATGGCTAGCATTATTTAGGTACTGTTGTCGAAGACTTGGAAATGAGATGAGAAATATGGAATCATCTCTACTGATCGTGAGACTTTTGCATCTTAGGTGCAATGCTGTATTTTATTCATCAAACAAGTGATGACCTTTCAGCAGAACCTTCAACAACAACTCGTCGTTCTGCAGTCAATCAACCTACAGCTTAATGCCAAGCTGCTGTATCTGCAATAGAGGTTCATAGAAGTTGTCAAAACCCAGAATTGAGCCTTTTTAAGTGATAAAACGCAATACTTGTCATGAAGCCATGCTTAGACTCTGATATCTCTCTTAAAAGTTGAAAAGTTCAAGCAAGCAGCAATTAACTTGCAGACGGAAGACTTCAACTAACACCTTCAGAAGTTGAAGTTGGCAATGCTTAAAATTTTAAGACCGTTGATGCACTTAATGCAATTAAGAAAGTTTGATAGAGGCATCAGTAACTAATAGAAGGATGTGTAGAGTGAAAAGTTGAACATCAGTAGGTAATAAACAGTCTGTACATCATAGAAAAAATGCAAAACAGATTGAAAAGAATGTGTACCAAACTTAAGCGAAGAAACCAGTATCAGTCAGTACGTATTCTTCAGAAACCATAGTAATAAAGAAGAAAATGCAAAAATCAAAGCAGATCTCGTAATGCAATATGGTGCTCCTTAACTATGAACATGAATCGTTGAAACAACAGCTAGAAAAGTAATCAAGTAATAGGTTTAGAATTTAATACCATGAAATCGAGCTTTGAACCCTGAACTTCAATTCTTTTCAATTAGTCCAACAACTACTTAAATCTCTTATCTGGCTTTTCGCTTGTATGTTCTTCATTTCCAGGTTCAGAAATCACAATTTGCAGGCATAACATCTGAAGGCATGACATCCATTCTTTCTGCCATTGTTGATGATTACAGGGCTTAATTGAACGAAGTTCTACAGCTTTTGATTCCTCAAAATCTTGCTTGATACCATCCAGCGTTCACGTTTCGGAAAGTTGAGTTGCAAAGAGTAGGATTTGTGTTCCATTCACAGAGGAGGAGAAACGAAAAGTGAAAGGATGGCGGTTACAAAGCAAGTATGGTCGTGCGTTTGTGGATTATGGCAGCCTTCAACTTCATCACATTTAAAAAAAAAAAAAAAATACCTTGTGTAAATCCAACGTGGCAAAAATTGTCCAGGTGTATATGGGAGTATACACTCCCATGTCTATAGTATATATATTGGCATTGGGTTGGGGGGGGGGGGATAAGGAGGGTAGTTACTACATTTAATCTCATCTTATAAATTTGAAAATTGAAATATGTGAAGTGGGAGTTTTAGGTGGGAGAGGACAAAATAACAGGATTGGCTTTTTGCTGATTCTCCAACACCCTATACATTTTTACACGTACATGTAAAAATTTGTGCCTAAACTCATGAATCAAGGCAAAATCCGCATATGGTGTGAGCATTTTTCTCAATGACTACTCCAAGATTTCATTCTTTGGCCCACTCTCTGTTTGGGGGTGGGGGGGGGGGGGGATGACAAACTATACAAGAAGCAAATACATATAGCAACTTAACGATTAAAGAAACATCTTATTCTTGTACAAGATTAGTTCTCCCCCATTTAAAAAGTCCTAAAGAGTCCAACTCTTCTAGGGATAGTAGTTGGTAAACAGCGGATCTCTTTCTAAGTTTTCCTAAGACTATCACCAGCACTTTTTGACAAGCATGGCGTTCATCCATTTTCTCCAAATCGGTACATTCTGTCAAAACATCAGTTGATGGCTTGTAAAACGACCTGCTCAAGAACAATAGTATGAGCATAGTTGAAATTGAACAGGCACAAAAAACATGAAGTAATCAAGAATGCAACAGGAAACCCATCATTTCCAGCAAGATGTAAGGCTGGAAACAAGTCTGTCAACAAACTTGAGTTCCACATCCCTAGTATGCTTTCTCAACAGGACAAAAGGGAAATGACCCTGCCAAGCAAGTGAGCAAAACCCCCCCGGGGGGGGGGGGGGGAGGTGGCCAGAAGAAAAGGATAAGAAAACATTACCATCTCCAAGCAGGTTTAGCTTCAGGAGGGTAGCGAATATTTGACCAGAGCAAAGGCAGAGGATTTTCGCAGTTTACAGTGGTCCCTGAGCCTGCCACACCAACAATAAGTATAAAGATAACTCGGTTAGCAACTGCTGCTTTTCTAGATCATCACTATTGCATTTTATTTTCCTATATCTGGCTTAGAGCCTCAATCAGGGATACAAAGGCATTTTTCTGCTCTGTTTTTGGGGGCCTTCCATCAATATATTTATTTTTCAAGCATTACAGAGCTTGCTCTTAAGAAAAGGAAAAAGAAAAACTTCCATCCGACAATCAGATGGAGTGGCAATCACCATCAGCAAATCAACCGTATCCAGTAATCCTAACTCGTTTGAGGTCTAATACCCTCATTTCTGAGCCTCCCCTCACCCAGACAAAGGATTTTTTTTTTTTGGGGGGGGGGGGGGTGTGCAAACAATTGCAATAGCACCGCATTTGGATGGTGCAATAAGTTGATTACTGTCTGATTGCTGTTACCATACCTGCAGAATATGACCCATCAGAAAGAAGTAAGATGGAGAGAGCAGCGACGACTGAAGGTAGCACCCTGCACTTCACCCCAAGAAGCTGTTGTAGATGATAAATAGTCACAGCTAAAACTTCTTTAGAACCAGACACGAGTTCAGTTCCTCTGCCTCTGTTTTCCGACTTTTCCATTAACGATAGCAAAGTTTCTCTATTTGCTTCCCTTGGTCCAAAACTATAATCTGGATCCTGGCTACATGAAACCCTCCAAAGTATAACTGAAGCCACAAGCCAACGTAGAAGAGACGGCATCAAAGAATCTTCTCGACTGTGTTCCTCCGTGAACAATTTAACGTGAGAGGCGAACTCTGCTGGTTGCAACATCCGTTTCGAATCTGATTGTATAGCTGTTGCAACTGCCCACATGAGAAACTGCGAGATCTCTTGTTGGCCCTTCACAATTAATAGAGAAGAAGTATGGGTAAGTACAAATGAAGAGCTCTTCCTGGCCCTTCTTGGCAGTGAAATCAAGAGTAAAATGCAAACATAGCCATATACGTTAGGCCAACATTATTGACCCCTTAATGTAAGTGTTCTCGAGTGTGATTTCTAGGTAGAGCCCACCACTGCAAATGCATGATTTTGGATGTTACATGAGTGAGGTTGCCCCTACTTTGCTGGTTTAATGAAAATAACTCCACTACATAACCCCAATTGGCTTTCTAACTGTAAAGTAGGGTTGCCTATATCTACATCTCCCCACATCATCATTCAACATGATTCACAATGGGAGGAGGTGGTGGCAGTAACTTGTGCACAACCCAAATGGGCCGCCATGCAATACTAGTTGGTTTTGAGATGGAAACTCACAACAAAAGCTAATGTTTTGCAGACTTGTTTTCCTATTCAGTTCTCCACGAGTCAACTAAAGAGACGACATTGAAAAAGGCAAACACACTCAACAGAGAAAAAACAAAGGCTTCTTCCAAATCCAAAAGAAAAAGGCAATGCATTAATCTTCGTGTGTGAGCATGAAATCAGTCTATGTTTCAAACTCAATGGAGCATGGCCCTAGATACCCCAGTATTGACCTACGATGCCATAGCCTATACATGCTTGCCGCAAAATCAAACCATGGAAAACAGAAGGGGAAACACTAATGTCAAAACCAATAACGCAAAAATGACACAGACACAAAATCCTCCAGTGATCTCACATCCACACATGCACCCACTCCGCCACCTGCTTCCTCCTCCACCACCCCCCCCCCCCAAAAAAAAAAAAGAAGGAAAAAAACAAAAAAGGGATCACATGCAAAATGAGAGGGACAAAGATACCATTTCTAAAATAGTTGTCGGCGGTATGCTCATAAGTATAACCTTCAAGCCGAGCTCAGCACATAAACTAGACTTTATATTATCACATCGATGAACAGCTTGATACAGCTGGTATAGACTCCACATGGACGGGGTGAAATGTGGTTGGTACATTTTCCTGTTCTGTGACATCTCCAAGGCTGAGATAATTATTTTTAGTACTAAAACCACCAAGGGCAGAGTCTCATGCACCAACTTTGAGTATCTGACTAATAGATCAAAAAGGTTACATGACAGATCAGAAAGCTGCTCTAGTGCATACTTCTCCAACCATTCCATGGTGCTCTTGGATGAAACAACCTCATTGACAACCTGCATTAGAAAACAGCCGGGAAAAAGAACCATTAAAGGAACAGCACACAATGCCAGGCCTAAGAAGCCCATTCGTTGTACCATAACAACATGATTAAACAGATCACAATGATTCTACCAGGTACAAACCAACCCAGGGATCATAAACCACCAAGATATTCATTTACAGTTTTATACTTGCTGCGAAATCTTAGGAGCAAAAAGTAAGCTGGAAAAAGGAGCCAAAGAAAGCCCCAAGACACAAGTAACCACACTGAAGAATATAAGGAACAGGTTAAAAGAACGTAAGAGCAAAGCATCTGACATACGTGTGCATCTGAAAAAACAATAACACAAAATTTGGATGCAACCAACTGATATCCGTGACTCCAGAATCAACATACAGTAGTTAGCCAACTTCAACAACACAGCTAGAAATGCACAATGAAAAGCTAGCAAAAATAGAGCTGGCAAAATGAAAAAAAGCCGCTTTTCCTCCCTCCTAGAGTAATCATCCATTCCAGTTGGTGTTCCCCAATGCATAATAAATGACACTCCAACCAACCATTTTTCACTATTGCCATTTCCCACTACACTAATACGCAAACTGATTACTCAACCTCATTAATTGCACTTGATAAAATGTCTGAAGAAACCACGAGGACAAAAATTATGAAATTAAGCAGGAATGAAGAAGCTAATACTTCAAAAGGAAGAAATTAAAACACTGTAGATAGAGCACCGCTGCACTCCTATTCTCTTTTCCTTTCCCAATTTTCCATCCCTTGGACAGTGGAAATTCTCTCCTTAATAAACAACTAAGTACCAAGATGAACATCTGGCAGAAACTGACCAGGCCAGTTACAATTGAGCACAAGAAAACCTCCACAGCAGCAAAGAACTGACCCATCTGCCTCATTCAACCCCTAAGTGTGAACTATTGTGGCACCACTTATCTACATAATACCTTGATCTGATGACTGACAATTCAAAACTGTCCAAAACTTCCATTGCCTGCCTCTTCCTTAAGCATCCCAATCAAAGAAGTATATAAAGCCTGTTTTAACAGACTCTCAGCATGAGCCACCTCAGATGTGGCAGAAACATCATGCAAGAGAAGAGTCCTATGACAGAATAACAATGATAACACAACAAAATAAAATACTGCTCCCAACAAGTGATCCAACAAAATCAGTTTTTCATCCCTTTCCACTTTAATGAATGTTCATACAATCCAATACAAGAGGCTTAAAAACTTCGTTCTTCAAACCCCCCCCCCCAAAAAAAAAAACAATGGAGGGATCTTCAACATGCATAACCTTTTTTATTTTTTCCCTTGAATGACAAGATCCCAGCAACTTGCACAACTTAATGTAATTTTTTTTTATTGCATTACATAAACCTGAAGCCATATGCCTAGAAGGCAATTGTTTATTTCTCAAAACCTCCTAGTTGGGAATGCTGAAACATCACTTTTCAAGGGTGGGCCAGGTGAAATTCGAAAAGTTTGGTTATACAAATCTATGTCAGTACACCAAATTGCAGGCATCAGAACAAGATAGGTGAAGTAAGCTCAGTCAAACCCGTATACATTGATTATTTAATGTCCATGGTGAAAGAAAAGTAAACTGAGCCATGAAAGTGAAAGAGCAAAGCTAACAGTATTGCCTACCTCGAGTAACACTACCAACTGGTTGCAGGAAAATATGACCTGACCATCAGCAAAACCTAAAGACAAGGAAAGAGCTTTTGATAGCCATGAAAGAAGGCAGCATTTCTCAATGAGATAACACGCCACGTTTTGTACTTTAACACACTTCTTCAACACCTGCAAAATAAACCAAGCAATGCAAGAAACAGTTCATAGGCAATAGAAATACAATTTATGCTACATTGATTATTGAATTGAGCAGAGGGCTAAAAGAGCACATGAAAAGTTTAACAGCCAAGAACAATTTGTATCAAACATTTGCGAGAATAACATGTCGCTTTTCGGTACAATGAAGTGAGGGTTGATGATAAAAAATCTCTCTCTTGGAAGCGAAGACAAAACATTACTGCTGCAAGAGCGAGAATATTTCATGGAAGTCGCCATAAAAAAGAAGCCCATGCCTAATGCTGAAATCAGGTAAGAGTTCTTGAAAACTTATAAGTAGACCTACAAGCATGAAGAACTTGCATCATTCAAGATCACACCTATGACTGCACTGGTTTCAACATGCAGTTTTTCAAATAAGCTGACAGCTCCAGTCTAAGAAAATAGAATTGACTCAGTGACCTGTGAATTGGTTAACAATTAAACAAACTCTTGAGCGAATAAATTTTCCTTCAGAAGCACGACAGACCATTGCCGCGGTAGTTCTCACAAGGCATCCACATAATATAGAGAAAGTCAAATATAAAAAACTTGATTCATACAGCAGAACTTTGAAAGTCGAAAAAAGAAGATAAAAATAATAGGTAAAGAAGACTAGTCCCTTATAGAAACCACCAAGCACAAAGCAAACTGCATGACTAAGTTGTTTCATCATTGTAAACAGCAAAGTCTTAAACAAAACGTAGCAATCCTTAAAGGGTCAATAGCAAAATGCAGTTTCAAACTCTTGTTGGCACAATAAGAAATCCTCAAATTTAAATAATGAGGCCAAGAAAGCTACAACAACCCACAAATTACCTGAAGAATCAACCCCTTCTCTTCATTATTTGAGAGAGGAGAAGTATAAATACTAAGTAAAATCTCAGGAACTGCATTCCTAATAAAGATGCGACCATCATCTTCTGAGTTAATCCCTGCGTATAGCAGATGAAGCACCCACATTCTGTCTGTTCCAAAGTTCATTGAAGTACTCCACAACATATCCTGAAACAATGGTATGGACTGCAAAAATCATCAACCCCCCCCCCCCCAAAAAAAAGTATTCCGTTACAAGTGGAAGAATGATATCAACTCAGCATAATACAAAAGAAAATAAAAAAAAGGAAAATGCAGTACTGCAATTCGCAAATCAAGCTCAGCAATTAATACCTGCAAGTTTAGCTTAGAAAGTTTTGTCTGCGAAGCTTTCTCTACAATTTTACTTATGGTTGCATAATGACCATGGGAAGGATCCAATAAGACGACAGAAGCCTCTGCAATAAAGACAGCAGTAACAGAGGGAATTTTCTGCCAAGGTTCTTCTATCGCATTTTGAAAATATGTTAACAAATTCCTAAGCCTAGTCGCTTCCCTTTTCTTTTGAGATCCCTGCCATCAACAAGGGTCACTGTGAAAAGTTCCAAACAGAAACAAAACCAACAAAATACTAAAACGTGCATGCCAATTGCCAAGTTACCAAAATCCAATAACAAACTCAAACAAACTTTCCAGACATAAATGAGAAATGAGCGGTCCCAGCATGTCCAAATAATGGTCCGACTTTGCATTTTTTGATGCTTTAAAATTGGTACATATTTTTCATACTTATAATAACATTTTGCCAATTGCAACAAGTGGGACGTTTATATCCAGAAAAAAGAGGGCATTCATACCCCTTCTTCAGTGAATACAAATTAGAAAGGCAGCAATTATGTTAAATGTCACTGTTCTGTATTTCCCACTAGATGCACTTGCATAAGTGAAAGAGTTTGCATTATCGCACATATGATGTGTGGATGTCTACAACCCTGGCCAAAACCTCAGGCTCATTAGTTGGTCTCCAAAACTAAACCTGGAAGGTCACAGATCTTCAACCTCACACTTAGATAAAACCCAGAAACCAGTATCACCTCTGCCAATGTAAAGGAAAGTTACCAACCTTGTTTTCTCCTCTCAATAAGGAGCATGTAAATTCATTACATACAAAAGCCTCATTTGAACAGAACCAAAATCCATTCAATCACACTATGCTAAACCACATTAAGGCGCCCCCACCCACCCCCCACCCCCAAAAAAGAAAAGGTACAGGTTCAGCCAAGGTCATACTTATCACGGATTGGCCTTGCAAAAATAAGTGGTCGAAGACCTCCAAAGGAAACAAACTAATGAGAAGAATAATGCAACCAGAAAACAATACCATATAGATATTCAGCTTGTCCAAGTTATATGTCTCCATATACCAGACGATATCAAGTAAATACCAATACATATAAACTCCCATGAAATAGCACGTCCACAAAGCCCATAGACATCCCCCACACCAGCACTATTTTTTACACTTTTTTCAAGCTTTTTAGTTAAGAGTCACATTAACCAAAATTTTTTTTTTTAAAAAAAAGAGTGATTATAAAATTATAAAAAGACATGGAATACTGAGATAGAAAGTTATCTTACATCCAAAGCGTCCTTCAGTCTCCCAAGGACCTCATAGCCCAACTTTCTTACACCATCTTCAGGTGATGCCATGCTAACTAGTGCCATAGCAAGCAAGCCCACACCAGCAAACTCCACAGGATCTAAGTAGCCCATTGATAAGCTATAAATTGAGAAGGACAAAACAAAGACTGGATCATAACATCCTACCCTTCCAAATTCCGCCAAGTACTCCTAAACAGAATACCATCAAAACAATGTGTTTAGAATTACAGCTAGATAGTGACAAAACCAGAAAATGAAAGCAGACGGCACAACCCTGACAAAAAATTGAAAGAAGTAATATTTAGAGCCAACCAAAAGGAACCTAACTTGCAAGATCCTTATGTGCATCTAATTATACCTCTGCAGTATGTCGAATGTTATCTTCATAAGAACTGTTAAAGATCAAAGACTTTCCACATACTGTTCTTTCATAAGGGAAATAAAGGATTGTCCTGATCAGTAACTTAAGATCAATGGGGAGATTATCCCTGAACTGACTTCGCCTACAATCTTCTTCTGCATCTGCCATATTATCATCCAACAGTACATGCTTTATACCATGTTCTTTTATCTTTCTCAGAGCAGCACTTCCCCACAGGTAATCCAGGTCAGCAATTATGCTGTGGTCCATTCCCCTAGCAGACTCAATCTGAGAAAGAATGCTATATAACTCCAAATCAATTTCACTCATTGTGGCACCATAAGGCGGCAAAAACAACGAAAGTAATCCTCTCCAATTTACACCTAATTCGTCTTCAGAAATTGAACCCTGCTGAGCTCTTAAATCAAATAATAGTCTGAGCAACTTAATGACTTCCAACTGTTCCTTGTATTTTTCACATTTTTCTGACTTGCAGTTAGTAGAATGAACAATTAACGACCTCAAGAAGCTAGATATGGGCTTCGCGACCATCCCAGCTGGAGTACAATTAGATGACTCGATGAGGGTACCAATAGTCGGAGCCAACTGAGAGTGCGTAAGAAGCCGCTGAAATAACCAAACAACAGGCAACTTCCCATCAGATAAAGAAGATAAGATACACCGCAGAGCTTGTAGAGTAGTTGAGTCCCCAAACCTATGACGAAGTGAAACCTCCGCCATTTTCTTCAAAAAGGGAAGTGAATCCATCTGAATAAGGTGATTATGCATCTCCATTGTCAGTCTAGAAATGCATCTCAGAGTAAACACTTCTAGAGATCTGAACAATAGAAATTTGGTACCCTGCTGTGCAGAATTAGCACAGGCTAATGGCAATTTCTGGACAACCCATTTCCAGACAGAAACCATCATCTCCAAAAACCTTTCTCTTAAAGAATCTTCATCATTGAGCCCCACAATAGACTCAACCTCCTCTTTATCCTGTGCTTTATTTGCCGAACCCTTTTGATTATTCTCTAGAAATAACAATACCAGAGAGAGAGAAATTTTAGCAATGACTCTGGTAACAAAGTTCAATAGTTGTCCAACAGAATAGGAATCAACATCACTGACATCAACATCCAAGAACTCATCCAGTGCATCAGAACTGGGGCAAATTGAGCAAAATAATCTCAAGCGCTTGCTCATATTACCCGCAGTTATGGCCAAGTGCCACTGCACCAGGTTGACCGCTTTCCCGAGGAGACTGCTCTGAAACAGATCTTGCAGATTCTCAACTGAAGAAGGCATGATATTACCAGATTCGACCTGGAATGCACTACTAGACACGAAGTATTTCCAGTTACGGAAACCATCCAAAAGAATTGCTGCATAAAAAGAAAGCATGCATTCCACATTGCTGAAGGATTGCTCTCCGAGTATTGTCCACATAGAACTTAGGTATGAGAAAGCAGCTGGCATAAGTATCAAATAGTCCTGATCTGAAAGAGACTGATCATTTGTCCCTGCTGCTGCATCTACCTTTTGAAGAAAGTCTTTCCTCAAAATATTCAAGAACAAGCAACCAAAAACTGACAAATGCAAAGGACTGATCTCAGTCAACAGAAAAAGTATCTTTGCCTTCGTAGTATTAGTCCTGTAAATGCAATGTGAGAGTAACTTGACGGGGGTGCTAGCTATCACTCTCATTATTTCCGTACTTGGTGGGAGAAGGCCTTGTCGATAAGTTAGGCTGCGTGCCGTATTGAGAGATTTAACCAAGCATACATCTGCCAAGTCAAGTTTCAAATTAGTTGCAAATTGAAATGCCTTAAAATATATGCTTTCAAACAATGCAGCATCAAGACTTCTTTTCTCGATTGCACAGAAAAAATCACTTTGCGTTGGTTGCATATTCAGAGGTTGCAAATAGTCAGCAAGCATATCAAAAGCTGCACTAGCCACAGAAAACCCCAAACAAACAGGAGAGAAACTGGAGGCTTGTAAAAGCATTGAGTTGGAGATTTTTTTCCCAGCCAGCATCCAATTTGCTAACTCAAGTATCTCAATGGGAGAAATATAGCGTTTCAAGGCTAGAATGGCATATAAGACCGGGAAGAAGGTAACATCTCGTGAGCTACACCAAAGACTAAAACCTTCCTTGAAAATCAGAATTATACGCTGGATCAGATGCCTGAAATTCTTCAAAATATTTTCCCTGCACTTGGGATACAGTGATAAAGAATTTTCCCCAGCACACAGAGCTACCAAATAGTCACAAGTTGTAGGCAACAAATTGAGAACATGAAGCGCTGGTTTGCAAACTCTTTCTACACAGTAATTCAGAAGCACATCAGAGTTGTCTGTCAGTAAGATTTCGTTGGGTTTATAGCCATGAGCAGATGGACATGACAATGCTGCAAACACTGCAGGGTGACAAAAGACTGTTGCAGACACTTCTTGAATGCATAAAGACAGAGGAATCCCTCCAGTTGCAGAAGATCTGGAATCACGTTTCAGAGCCAACAACTGAGCCAGAATACATTCCACAAGTATAGAGCATATTTCAAAGAAGAATTCCAGCTGTTCAGATGGTTTCTTTCTATAAGTTAACAGCATCTGATGAAACCAAAACAGGACAAGCCGCAGTGAGGGGCCAATTTGCTCAGCAGTTAAGTTAGACAACTTGGTTATGAGTAACTCTTTAATTTTTGAGTAATATTCACAGCCACAGAAGATAACTGCAGGAAATAATATGTGAAACGGTGCTTCTCTCAAACAAGAACCAAATACAAAAGCACCATGCTGTAAAGACTCAAAATCTGTACACTGAAGTTTTACTGAAGTTTGATTGTCAATATCTTGCCTCAACTGAGCAGATGCTATGACACTCATCCCAAGACCAGAGGAGAAAATCTGAGGCCATAGCTTGGATAAATGGCTCATAATGCTTTGATCATGGTAAAAGTAGTTCATAAAATAATGATGAAACCCAGGGAGACCTCCTGAAATCTGCATAACTAATGGCAAATTCTCCAATACGTCGTCAGCAGCTATGCAGATCAGTGTAGAATATAGTGCTTTAGATATGGCAAACACTTTAGTGCTATCTGCATTCAAAAGGCTTTTCACCTCAGCAATTGTATTGAAAAAAGAGGTGTTTGTATCCATGCAAACTCTATTAAATAAACATGTTTCTTGTTGTAATATGCTTTGTGAAAACCGCAACAAATGGACTAGAGGTCTCCATTCACAAGAGGTACTTGGACCATCAGCAACGTCACAGATACAATCCACAATTCTTTCTGACAAGAATTTATGAACGACAGCAGCTAAAGTTTCAGCTTCAACCTATCAAATTAATGATCTCACATCAATGTGCGACGAAATGCTTATAATGAAAGGCTGCAGTGCTAATATTTACCTGAGTTTGCAAAAGGTATTTTAATGTGTTACAGACGTACAAGGATATCATTGATTTCACAGGCAATGTGAAGGCTTCTGACTCAGCACTGAGCAGCCTTAGACATTTCTCCATCACACAGATGATAAGTGGGCTCACATTGACCTTCTGGTCTGCCCAAAGGGGGAAAAAAGGAATCAATCTTTTAGAGAATTGTGTAATTGACCGTTAACTCTGTAAATCGAACAGAAGTTCATGCATGAACAAGGATGCACTTCAGAGTTCTCACCCAGACCTTCTCCGCTTACCCCACAAAACAAGAGGCGAGCTGTTAAACTGTGATGAGGATAGTCGATAGGCAATTGCAACTAAAGCAATGAGACAAAATGAAGACTATCTAAATGTCAATCCACAGGGAAGGAAACTAACAAATGTATGACATACCCCCCCAAAAAAAAAAAATCATGACACTCAATTTGTGTCTGCCTTAGGTACCTTGTCGGCATGACCATATGAGACGTATCACTCACAAAAGTCCAACACTATCAAACAGCATTGCAGACATGCATACAAATTAACAAAAACAGAAGTGGGAATTTGATGAAACAAGCATATGGCTCCATCACACAACTAGGAGGAACTACTCTACTGGCCTACTTTAGGCTTTAGTTGCCCCCTTTTGTTGATATAAGCCTTTTAATTGCCTGGCGTTGGTGGTGGAGGAACAAGCCAAAACAAAATGCTTCTGTAAGTTAACGGATCCCTGGAGAAAAAAGGACAAAGAATTCTCCTTTCTTGTTGAAGACAAACACCACACCATCTCATACAGAAACAAACAGCTCAGTATGCCACCCTTTTGCAAGTCACACGTCCCTGGCTCACAGCATCAGGATTTATTCAAGCATATTCATGTAAGATCCATGGACATTAGCACTCACAACAGTTTCCATTAAAAAACCAAGAATGGCTGAAAGTTTTGCCTGTCTGATCAGCTTCTATGCCCACAAAATATAACAACAGGCAAAGCAAGATCCTAAAATTAGACACATGTAAAGAATATGAAACAATCCCCAGCCATATTATGTACCTTTGACAACTTCTAGATTGGAAAGACGACACCTCAAAAGGGCCCAGTAGTCCACCAACTTGTTTCCTACAGAAGACACTGCGTCATAAAGGAATGAAACAAGGGGTGTGGATAAGCCCTGTAAAAATTCTCCCTCTTCATATTTACTGCAATTATCATCGGCAACACACACAGGCAAAAATAACAACCAGGCCCCAATCTCCCACAGATTTTTGTCGAAGGCACCCGTACTCCTCATTGCTGCTTTAGCTAGAACATATGCCTGCTCCTTTGTACTCCTCATTGACGACTGTATTGACAAATTGAGGAAATACTGCAATCGCTTGTAGATTGGAGGCAGCACGGTAGGTGAAAAATCTTGCGAACAACCAAGGTCCTCTATCAGCATGGATAACAGTGAATGCAGCAGAATACTTGGAAACTCCAGTGGATTACTTGGAAGAAGTCTAAAGACGTCATACGAAACTTCCGAAACTGCGTGTAAAGGACCCTGCCCAAACGTACATATTACAAATTGAATAAAGGCCATCATCATGAAGAACATCCAACAATGAAGAGTTCAGTTGAGTAACATCTAACATGTCAGAAAGAACATATTCCATGACAATGTGACATCCACAATGCAGAATCAACAATGGAGAAGAAAGCATCTAAGCAATCAATAAGCCAAATCTTCACATTCATCCATGTCATTCTCTCTTTCAAGTGGCAAATTGGCTAATCAACAGCCACTTAAAACTCCATTAGATTCTGGTTGTCATTGCTGTTTTGTTACTCTATTCCTACTCCTTGGACAAGTAATGGCATTAAACTCTTAAGCTGCTCTGCTCCTGTCATGGGGCCTATGACAATAAATGGCCCCAGATATTCGCCACCAAACAACTAGCAAGGTCAATGAACAAGGTTGCAAACAAAATGCTGGATCATGTATGCATGGAGAGGATATGCTGCATTTATGGATCAAGACAATAAAATTGTCCTCTTTCAATAGATAAGACACAAAATACATCATACAGGCATACATCCTGGCCATAATGCCTAAACAGATCAAGTGACTCAAGCATGTTCTCCAGTTTTTAAAGCACATGACAGCTCTTAATACCTTCTATTTCCTAACTAATCAAGCTTGAAAAGTTAGAACACTTTGTGATTGAGCTTAAGAAGTTATTTTACCACGGGATTACCAACTGCAGATAAACCAGGACAATAAGGACATATTAAGTAATATTACAACTGAAAACTGCAACTTTAAGACTAATATGACATGGTCTCATACAAATGATTCAGAACATCATATTTTTTGAGAAAACTGTCTAGGGCGTTGAATTGAGGGAAGAGCTCTATGGCAGCTGAGGACAGACAACAACAGCAACAACACCCCCCCCGGGGGGAGGGGTCACCTCAATCTGTGGATGAGATCGTAGCCCATTCTGTCAACAGTTAAAGAAGCTGTTCTTCGTCTGGTTTCCTCTTCTTTTCCTTTTTTTATTTTTTATTTTTTATTTTAGGGAACTATCTCTACCCAAGCACATCTCCAGCATCTACATATGTCCATAAACTTCACCATTCATTTGGAAACCAAAATCGATCTCATTCAATAGGCAAAGCCTGTCCCTAGAGTAATCCGAAATTGGCTAACTCAAACAAGTACCTAGAATCACAGACATTCACAGTTAAAGCAAAAGCAGAGAACAGTACGCTGCCATCAGCCCCCCCCCAAAAAAAAACTTGAACAGTTTCCTTAGTGCGTGGAAACAGTAAGGAACTTGAATCAAAAAGACAACAAACAGAAGCCAATTGCTGACTGCTTATGAGAGGACGACCATAAAAATGACCTATATGCTGCATCTTCTTTAACATTATAAGCCTCAAGAACTCCAAGCACTTTGCAATACAAGAGGATCTGGACTTACGTGAAATATCTTGAGAGCTTTGAGAACATTGCAATGGAAATACACTTCAGCATCTTTTACAACATCTGAAGAGAAAGAATCATCAGAACCCCAAATGTCCATGAGTCTTTCATCATCATTTTCATCATTAAACTGGGATGCGGTAACTGCTTCCCCGGGTTTTACAGTTTCTCCAAGTATAATATTTTCAGTACCGGAATTAAGCCCTCCCACAAGAATATCAATGTCTTCATCTGCGAAATCAACTTTTAATTTCTTTACAGGAGCAGATCTACTTTGGCATATGTTTTCTAGATCAGCTGCCCTCTTCAAGGAAGATCTGGAGCTCCGGTAAGTTCTAAAAAACGAACTCAGCAATTTAAATAAAACTTGAGGATCAGGAAGCAGAATTCGAACTTCATCCTGAATTTTGTGCTTGAGAGGATACAATCTATTCATGCTCAAAGCATCAATAAAGGAGCTCAAGAATTTCAGAACCTCCAAAAGGAGCCTTAAGGTACCATGCTTCATCAAAGGATCGGGGTGAAGTAGCCCTCTATTAATAACAATACGGCTGACTGGTCGGGGACACACACATTTAAAAACACTTTGAACTTCTGAACTCTCAAAGGTCAGCTGTCTATCAGGATGACAAACAAGAAAATCCCAAGAAATCCCAATTCTTACTGACCTGATTACATTTGCTGCCAATGTGACAACAGACAACCTGCAAGGAATTCAATTACAGATTAAACAAATAGTAGCATAACACTTCATGTTTACAAATAAACAACCATGTACATTGAAACAGCCCCAGGAGTTAGCAAGAAATCTAACCAGGTAGGTGATGCATTATCCTCAAGGTTGTAAGGGAACTCATCCAGGTAAGAAGAACCAAGTGATGGCCTCCCATTGACAATAGCCAAAAGCAGATCTCTGTGATACCCAATTTCAGTTGCTCTGAGCTTCTTCATCATATCCAATAGCCGCTTTGGATTTCCCTTCAGAGGACTTGGCTGTCTTTTTAAATCCGGCATCAGTCCATTTGAAGGATCAGTGCACACCATGACAAGAACTTCATATGCAGCCTTGGCAGCAAGCCCACCATCCTCCCTTGCTGAAATGCCAACTAACTGTTCCAGAGTAACACTCCCAAAGAGAACACTGCGAAGGCTTGGAGGGATCAAAGACTCAGGTGTAAGAACCCGATCACGCAATGTTGATAGGACATAGACCACAGTTTCATCATCATCATTGCCAAGGCCGCGAAGGATACCAGAAAAAACTTCCCTCTGCTGTACAACCCATCTCAATAATCCAGGCTTTCCCACCTCCAGAAATGACATAGCAAACTCAACAAAAGCACCCCTTGTAGAGTGCTTCTTCCTCCTTTCCACCGGTTTTCGCTTATACTCTGACAGCTTAGGCAGTATCGAGAGCTTAAAATCGAAACTTTTTGCCACTTCAGCAGCCAACAATGAACCGCGCCTCACTATTGAGCCCAGTAACAATAAAGCTGCCTTCTGACGCTTCTCTTCCTTACTATTAAGCTCCTTATATATGTCATCCAACTTCTCTTCAACAATTGACCGCGAAAATTTGTCTAAAACCCTACTAATCGAAACCCTGTCGGGATCATTAGGCCTATATTTTCCCTCCGGATGACCCAGAATCACAGAAAGCAAAGACAAAACGTAAGACAAACCCGGCTTCCCCCTCCAGCGGTTCCACGCTTCCATAAGCTCTGTGAATTTCGACGAGCTACGAACATATTCATACAGAAATTCGCCGCCGTAGCCGCCCCTAAGAAGCTTCATGAACTCCTTCGAGCCATCAGCACAAAGCTTGATTTCAATTGAGCTAATGTTGCGCAATAATTCGCGAATTTTAGCTTCGTTGGATGGTTTTGGATCGAATTTAGGCATCTCATCCTCGTCTTCCAGTGCTGCAATTCGAAATATGATACCGAACATTCATATCATGTGTTAAAGAGAGAAAAGGAGGGAAGGAGAGAGAGATTGTGAGGAAGAATACCATAGTCGTCCGCTTCGGCATCAGAGAAATGGTTCTGAGCACCACGGAAGCCACTTTCAACGTCCAACATTGAAGCAGACACAGTTTCCAAGGGTTCTTCGGCGTCGGAAAACGTCTCCTCCATTGACGAATTGCCGCAACGGCTCAGTGTGGGGAGCAGCCTTGTAGGGGTTGGGGTGGTTGGACCGTCGGAGGGTTTTAGAAAGGTTTAGGTAATTACGTTCCCCTTTTCCATCAAAATATATAAATACACGAGCGCGCACACACACGCACATATATATATATATATATATATATATATATATATATATATATGGGTGTGTATATATATATATATATGTATATTGTGTGTATATATACATATATATGTATATTATATATATATATATAATTATATATATATAATATATATATATATATATATATGTATATATACATATATGTGTGTGTGTATATATATATATATACACGTATACATATATACATAATGTATATATGTATATTACATATATACATATATACACACACACACACACATATATATATATACATATATATGTATATATATGCATATATGTATATATACATATATATATATACATGCATATAACATATATATGTATGTATATATGTGTGTGTATATATATATATATTATATATATATATATATATATATATATATATATATATATATATATATATATGTATATACATAAATATGTATGTATATACTTATGTATGTATATACATATATATATATATATATATATATATATATATATATATATATATATATATATATATATATATCTTAGTTTTTACTTTTTTTCTCAAAGAATATAAAAAAGAAACTTTTTCCTTTGATGAAATTCTAAATGGTATTTATGTATCCCTGCGACTAATCCAACCGAGAAGATCAAAGCAAAAGTTAATTGGGAGCAGGCAAGTGATGCGGACAAAATATGAGGAGAGATGGCAGATTGTATCAGGATGTCAACTAAGGAAATATTAGGTGTCGCCAAAGAGGGAAGTAGAAGGATATAACGACTTTGATGGTTGAGTGAAAAGCTGAAGAAGAAAGGCGAACGTGAGGCATACATTGTTTTAGTAGGTGATGGGACAAAGGAGGCAAAAGAGGTTAATACAGTGCAGAATAGGATTGTGAAAAATGAAGCTTTAGAAATCAATCACGGCAGCAAAGAATAATGCTTACGAAGGGTTATATCAAAGCTAGAATCTAAAGAATGAGAGAAGGAAGTCTTTAAGCTAGTGAGGGCTATGGAGGAAGGACAAGGATTTAGGCAATGTAAGGTGTATTAAAGATGAAGACGAGAAAGTCCTAATAGAGGATTCCAAGATTCAGGATAGGTGGCAGAGCTATTTTTTTATATGCTTTTTTAATGGGAAAAGGTTTGATATCTCCCAGCATAGGGTGAAGAAGGGGCAAGAAGAACAACAGAACTCTAGGCCCTGCCTTCATATCACCAGCGAGGAGACTAAACACGGATTAAGGAGGATGAAGGCGGGAAAGGCGATCGGTCCGTACAGTATACCTATGGAAATTTGGAAGTGTTCGGACGAAGAGGGCATTGATTGGATGACGAGACTTTTTAATGTTATATTTTGGACTGCAAAGATGTTGCAGAAATGAAGTACTATCCCTTTATACTAGAAGAAGGATGATATTCAAAACTGCAATAACTATAGAGGATAGTCACATAATGAAATTGTGGGAAAAGGTGATTGAGAGAATGTTGAGAGATGATATAAGGATTTCAGAAAACTAATTTGGTTTTATGCCAGGTAGGTTGACCATGGAAGCTATTCATCTCATACGGAGGATTGTGGAGTTTTACAGGGATAGACAAAAGGACCTTCACATGGTGTTCATCAACTTAGAGAAAGCTTATAATGGAGTTAGTACCTTCGGAGATAGAAAAGACTTTCTTATAGACGTGTGATGGTTTTGGATCGAATTTACTCATCCCATCCTCGTCTTCCATTGCTGCAGGTTGAAATATGAGATAGAACATTCATATCATATGGTAAAGAGAGAAAAGGGAAAGGGGAGAGATATTGTGAAGAACAATACCAGAGTCGTCGGCTTCGGCATCAGAAAAAGGGCTCTGAGCGCCATGAAAGCTGCTTTCGCAGTCGATCATTGAAGTAGGGACAGTTTCCAGGGGTTCTTCGGTGTCAAAAAAAGGTCTCCGCCATTGATGAATCGCCATGACAGCTTAGAGCTAGGTGTGGGGTAATTGGAGGGTTTTAGAAGGGTTTATGTTTAGGTTTTACCAATTTAGTTCCCTTCTTTTACCTTTTCCAAGTGTGTTTTATTTTATTTTATTTTATTTTCTCAAGGTAGTGTTCAGCAACAACGTCTTGAGTAGCGGTTAGTATCTGACAAAGCCAATAAACTAATCAATCAATTTTTAATGTTCTATAACCTAGTGTTTTGACTAGCATTTCAAGTCACATTTAGTGTTTTAAACAGTATTTCTGAATAGCTAACAGTATTAACTTTTGACGTTCGAAGTAGAGTTTTAAATTTTTTTGCCAAAAATATTATTTGGAAATTATTTATATCATTTTATGTCAATTTACATTAATCAACTAACCGAACATCTAAATGTACCGAACACATATGTTTCAATTGTTCATCTAAATAGCTATCCGCTAACAACTAAATTGAAAATACTATCAACTATCTGAACCGATATCCGCTACCTAAATAGCTAATTTTGCCAAACAAGGCCTAAATTCAAAGGTCTTTTGCTATCAATCCCTTATACTGTGGGACTATATATATACCCAAACCCATGCTACTGGATGAATAAGCAAAAATGCGAAATAAGAGGGGGTTTGGTAGTGGTGTAATCAAGATTCAAAGTAAGGGGTGCCAAGATTAAAAATACATATAACATAAACTTTAACATAAGTTCTGAAAATAAAGTACATAGCTCAAATATTCAAGAAAGTTGTTCTAGATGAGAATCTCATATTTTGAGAGTAAAGTATGATATCGTTCACTTGAGAAACTTTTTCTTAATTGATGAGTGAATCAATAAATTAACCACTTATTTAACACAAATTTAATTGAAATTAGAAAATTAAATATAAACAAGCAAGTAATAACAAACCAAATAGCACAACCCTAAGTTAAGTCGTCAATCAAGAAGACAATTAGACAAAATCCCTCATTTTTCAACTCATGAATCATGAGTAAATCACTAAGTTAATCAATTATTTAACATGAACCTAAGTTAAATCAATAAAGTAAACATAATTATTTAAAAACTAACGTAATTATAACAAAATTGGAGATTTACCTCAAATTCACAGTTAGGGCTCCAATTTCAAATCAATGAAAGGAGGCAAGCAAAGGTGGGCATCCATGGGTAGTGGCGGCCGCAATGGAGGAGCATTAGTGGGCAGTGGCGAGGCCAGCCACCGGCGAGCAAATTGCAGTCAAGGGAGAGAAAAAGACGTATGCTCTAATTTCAAATCAATGAAAGGAGGCGACCAAAGGTAGGCGTCCATGGAGAAACATTAGTGAGCAGTGGCAGGCCCCGCCGCCAACGAGCAAACTGCAGTCAATGGAGAGAGAGAGAGACGTGAGATCCAATTTAAAATCAATGAAAGAAGGCGAGCAAAGGTGAGCACCCATGGGCAGTGGTAGGGCTGACCACAGGCGAGCAAACTGTACTCTAGAGGGAGAGAGAGAGCTGTGGTGGGCAGGAGTAGATGGATAGAGAGAGCCAGGACAGTTGAGTTAAGGGTTGAGGGCGTGTCTGACTATGTGGGAACTAGAAAGAGTAAAAAGATTTAAGTGTCGAAAATTAAAAAAGAACACACAAAAAGGAATTGCCCGACTTCAAACATGCAACCATCACATACACAGAGGAAACATAGCAGCCCTTCAAATGCCTAGGCACTCAACACTTGCTAATGCTTATGCAAACTAAATAATATCTATAAAGATTTTCTTTTTTCGCAAAAGTTCCAATACATAATTTTTTTCCCCCAAAAAGTTGGGGCGTCGATTGACACCCCTTACACCATAATGCTCATGAGGTTTGGAGATCTTTTTTTTTAAAAGAATTGCAACTTTTGGAAATGCTTTATTAAATAGTCTCGATACTAGCTATAACATAATTGGTATTTTATATCCGTACTTCGGTTGGGTAACGCATTCATCGATACATACAGGGAAGCATTTAGTGAACCTAATTCTAACTATGCCTACTTCAACTCAAATGAACAATCGTGTTAAAAGTATGAGTTAATGTGCATTAAATAATAACATAAGAAAAGAAAGAATTAGATGTCATGCGTGGCTAAAAGGAAAATAGTCTGTATGAAAATCATGTTCTTGGCATAATCATTTTTAGAAGAAAATAACTTCTCATTAAATTTCCTTGTATTTGGCCATCATCACCATAGAGTTTTTTTTTTTTAAAAAAGGGCATAGAGTAGTTATTTTCTGCATATTTCAACGTTTCCCCTCCTAGTATCTTTCCTCAGAAGCTCAACCTCCCTCCCTTCCTAACACTAAAGAAGGAGCCAGGAGTTCAGCTATCACCATTCACCAACTCAAAGTCAAAGTCAATCCTAAAAGCTTTGATAGCATTCCATAGTCTATCAAAGTCTTTAATAACGACTTTGAAATCAGTCCAAGTCCAAAGGGTAATTCAAGAGACATGACTCAATTTTTCATTTCCTTCTTAAACACTCTACGAGATTCGTCCATTCGTGAGCTTCAATTCAAGGCACGCATAAATCATTCTCACTTGGGAAGCTCGTGAATAAACATTTACTGTAGGTCATATAAATTTATTTTTAGGAGCATGCACCTAGATGGACAGATTTAGCTTTCGTTCAGCACTCCTAGTTTTTACTTTCGTCTCAATTAAGTGTATAGTTTTGAGTATCATGTCTTTTCATTTGCTAATAGTTAATCTACTTCCACCTATATAAGTTGTATATAAGTGCAAGCTTGTAACCAGTTGAGATCCTTGAATATTGAGTCAACGGATGCAGTGCGGCTTGCATGTCTCTAAAATCTCTATCTCCTTATGATTGTTGAAGTTAGGAAATTGAGTAGATCTTTCAGATAGGTCAAGGGTTTGATCTCTAATCAACTTATTCGTAGATATTTGAGTTTGGTGGTGGAAAATGAAAAAAGAAGGTAAGAAGCCACATAGAAATAAAAATGAAGAGAGTTTAGCTTATCCTCTATATGAAGTTGTGAGTTTAGTTGATCTTGTTATATAAATTTGTCTGTACAATTGCGTGAGGAGTTAGATTTTCATTGTCTTTAGTTGTTTGTGCTTTCGTGGGATGAATTATCGAATGTCAAGTTTTACTTGCAATTGCTACCGACCGGCACTTCAAGAGCGATCCTTCATGCTAGTAGAATACCTCCTCTACAGAATCTACACTAGATTAGCATATTCATTTTTTGAAGGCAAGGATGATATGTTTGTGGATCTCTTCCCCACATTATGTTAATGGGAAATGGTTGTTTGAGAGGGAAGTCAAATGTTCAATGTGTTTTAGGTTGGATTTTTTAGAGATATGGTTTCATATTGACGTCTTGGATTGTATTTTTTTATTCAGATTTTCATTATAGATGTTGGATGGCTAATTGTTATTAAATGGATTTATCCCTTCTTTTATTGCCAAAGCGTACTGAAATTAAAGCTGGAAAATAGGTCAGGTCGGATCTTGTTCGTATTCGTGTCGAACTTAAATGGGTTAAAAATTATTTGACATAAACCTAACCCATTTATTAAACGGGTTCGAAAATCTTAACATATACCCCTTTAAATTTTTAACAGGTTTACCCCCTTAGCCCCTTTTAGATAAAAAAAAGTCCAGCTCAATCACATAACTACCCATTTACATGTTTAACATTTTCAACTAATATGTAATTATAAAGGATAAAAATTAAGTTTTACATATCATATCAGACGATTACTCTCTGAAACTCCGCAAATTCATCATAATTCACATTTTCGTATTTATTTTTAATTTTGAATTCTTAATTATCTAGTAAAAGGATAAACGGATGAATTATAAATGGAAAAATAGGTTGACTTGTTTAACCCATTTAACTAAATAGATTAAATGGGTACTTTTCGTGTTGGTAATCTTGACCTGAACCTAACCTCTTTAATTAAACGGGTTAAAAATTTGTACCCAAACTCACTTAATTTTGTGTCAATTTTGGGTCAGTAATCATGTCGGATCAGTTTTGATTCACTCTAATTGAAATTGAATCAAGAAACAAATAATATGAACAATTAAACCCAAAGGCAAAAATAAAATAACAAATAAATCAAAAGACAAAAACAACAAATCACACTAATCTGCAGCCAACAAAAAGACTCAAACCTTGCATTTGGATAGTGGCATATCTCCAATTGTCGAGGTAACTCCACCAACTGTTCTAGACCTCAAAATTGCAATAATTGACTTACCAAATTATATACTTATCTTTTCTAAGCATAGGACGTTCCCGCGGGCCCCCATAGTTATGCTATGCCCATGGTGACGCTAGCAACGGTGGCGGCAGATGTGATGAGTAGTGACAATGTCTGATAGGGAAGAAAGGAGGGAAAATTAGGGAAATTTCCATCAGGGCAATGCATTAACAAGCCTTCAACTAATCTATTTTTTTGCAATAAGTAGGTGTTACTTTTGGAGGGAAAATCAAATGGATGAAAAACCAAAAGTAAGCTCAATTATCAAAATATCCTTAATGAGGTTGTTTTACTCTTGGAGAAAGCAGTTAGGGAGTTGGTAGACATCTTTCTTGCAACCATAGAGAGTGATTAGGGCATAAACAGAGAGGGAAAGTGAATTCAAAAGGAAGAGTTCGAAGGAGAAGATCAAAGACAACAAGGTTGAAGAAAAGGTAGTCAGGTGCTTAATCTGGGTCTTTTAGATAGAGACAACCCAACAATAGAGTGAGAAAGTAAGAGCGGAAGGTCGGGTTGGAAGAACAATAGTGGATATTGACACTGCGGCAAGAGCAGAGGACCCATAGTAGGTCCAACAACGCCCGAACAACGCAGTAGAAGGGTCTATTGAGATTCAATTTGAGGTGACTAGTTCGAAATCCCTAAATCTAGTAAGCATTCTCCATTTGGTTGTTCAATAGTGTTGGTAGGGAAGTTACGTAAGTGGGTTCGTGACTGTGAAGTTGGAATTGCACAAATACATGTCGAATTCAGTTTGCAGGCCATGTGAAATCGAAGGTTTTGTAAATTAGAGTTTGTTGTTGACCTAGATAGGCATATATGTATATCTAAATGAACTGGACCGATTGTTTAGATTGATGGAACTATAACTGGAGCATGTAATGATAATGTAAGTGCGAATTCATACAACAATTGTCTAACACGAAATCAATGTAGTAATGGTCAGTTATTGAACTGATTACCTAAATGAAAACATTTGTATACTGTGGTAGACATGTTGGAGCACTTGGGTAAACTCTTGGAGGTATTATTTATGCAATCTATTATCTTTAAAAAGGTGAAGGTGCAGTTGTAACTACTAATTTTACTGTAATTAAGTTCAACCATTGTATGTTGGTTATTGAAGTTAGTGAAACGTAGTCATGTAAAAGTGAACCTAAGTTGGCCCTTGCAAATATATGTATGAAATGGTAAAGAAAAGGAACAGTAAAATGTAATGGTATGTAGGAATTTTGTTGAATTGGTATAAACAATTACCAATTGTAGTGATGGAGATGTGTACATAATGAAGTGGCATATTGAGTATGTGAGTATTTAAATGAATTGTACTGGTAAAAGAAAGATGACACTGTTTAGGGTTAATATACATGTGGTAAACAGGAGATGGTGCGGTTTACATAGATACAACAATGGGTATATCCAGGTGTAGAAGATAGATTGTTTAGATTGACCGAGTTGTAAATGAGTATGTGATTCAGGTATTTTCCCGAATTTGTTAATTAGTGGTACCATGGTGGAAATGATGACATTAATAGGTAAACTAAGGAAAGTTCCCTCCCCAATTATGTGAAGCTAAAAGTGGAAGATATTACTATGAATTAAGTTTGAATGATCATCATATTAGAATGTTGGCTAACAAAAGTAGTACCTGTAAGAGATTTAGTTGCATACCTACTTTACAATGAGTGGCATCATGTTTAACATGATCGAATTCATAGGTAAATGTAGGGATGTTATATATGGAGAAACCCCTCCCGAAGTGTATATAGTTGAACGGAAAATGACCAGTATATTACAATGTTGGTTAATGTAGATAGTAAATGTGAGGGAATTGCATGTTCATCCAGTGTATAGTTAGGGTCTACCAAAGTAAACAATATTATGTTAATAGGCAAACACAGCGGAAGAAACCCCTTTTCCAAGTTTGCAACTGTTGCAATCGTAAGCTACTTGTTTTGTTGCTTATTAAAGTGTGAATGCGATGCAAATTTGGAAGTTGCTTATATTAGGCATTACACATGTTAGAGATTCAAATGTCGACCTATGTTGCAATGAGTATATATCATAGTAGTGATGTTGGACTAAATAGGAAAATCAAGGGAAATGACCCCTTGTAGGTGAGGTACATAGATGTTGGTAATTTAGTGTGATAAAGTAAAGGTGCACATATAAAAGTTGCTTAGATTGTAGGCATTAAAATGAACGCAATGCAATAGGTTACCTCGTGTTGTAATAATTGCATGGCATAGTATACATAATGGCTCCTTTGGTAAATGGCAGGAAGGTAATTTGTGTAAAGCCCCTCACCAACTAAGTATGGCTACAACTACAATCTATAGTGTACAAGTATTGATTAAAAATTTACTGTCACTGAGGTCCAAAGTTAAATGATGCATTGTTTAGGTTGTGAACCTATTGATGCAATAAATTTATACCGTGGTAGACATGATGGAATACTTTGGTAAACAGTCCGAAGCATTTTGTATACAAATCTCATCCCATGTTGGGTGAATCACGGGGGGAAGGAAATATCATTGTGTACTAATTTAATGTGGAGTATAATGTGTTTGTTCTAATTTATGTGTTACAGATGTTTAGAATGGAGCTGCATAGCAGACGGAAACGAAACTGAAGCCCCGTCACGGAAGCGGTAGACATGGGTGAGGAGAATTCACATAACGAAAACGAGGAAAGTGAATCCAGAGAATGAGGAGGGTGGCAGTGGTACGAGCAAAGAATAGGTATCTCATTTACTACTATGGTATTCTTATCATTTTAGTACGTCGATCAAGTGTCATTTAACATTGTCTTCACTGTCTCTTTACGTTCCCCTCTTACTCTATATTTATATTCACAATTGTATGTCCCTTATTACTAATCCTAACTTTATTCCACTTGAAATTGTTTACATCGAACTTCATTATGGTTAACCCCTCTATATACTGAGATGTTTATGCATACTGCGATGTTATCAACCGCTTACCAAAGTACGAACTGCATGATAAGTGGTAAACCATATAATTCACATAATGTACAACCATGTAGAGCTTGACCCAACACTACAACCTACATGTCATTCACAGAAACACATACTGTGGATACACTTTCGAACCAACTGTCTCCAGTTCAGCTCTTAGGGACAGTTTACAGTGGAAAACTTCTTCCTTGAAAACGGTAAAGCACGGATTGGTCGTATACCAGTAAGCAACCACGTTTAGTTTACCACCACCCCTATTCGGTGGCTTCCTCGGGAACATTCAAATAGTGAATTACAATTGCGGCACCAGTTTCTGAACTAGCAATGGATTTACCCGTTTGAAAGCATGGTTTACCAGGGTCAACTTGTCACTTCCATTAACCCTAGTCTCATTGATAAGGATTATGTGTCAGCATATAGCATGCACCACGACACCTCATCTTGAATCCCTTTAGTGGGTTCATCCATGACTATAGTGAAAGGAAAAGGCTCAGCACTTACCCTTGATAAAGTCCAATGTCTATAGGAAAGTCCTCTGCATACCCCCTTAAGGTCCTGACTTTTATCATTATTCCCTCGTACATACTCTAATAACATGAATATAAGCAATTGGCATGCCTTTCTCCTCGAGGCATCTTCATAAAACCTCCCCGGGTACTCTATCATGAGCTTTCTCCAAGGCAATGAACACCATATGATGGTCTTTTTTTTTTTTAAAATTCATGTAGAACTCTAGTAGCCTTCGTATAAGATGAATATCATCCATAGTTGACCTACCCGATATAAAACCAAACTGGTTCTCTGATATCCTTATATCCTCCTGAAACCTTCCATCAAGCACTCTCTCCCACAACTTCATGATGTGGCTAAGAAATTTAATACCCTATAGTTAGTGAAGTTTTGAATGTCGCCCTTGTTCTTGCAAAGCGGGATTAACTGTACTCAATTTTCATTCACGAGGTATCTTCACTATCTTAAAAACAACATTAAAAAGGTCTGTTAGCCAATGAAGTCGCTCTTCAATCAACCACTTCTAAATTTCTACCAAGATACCATCCAGGCTGACTGCCTTTCCAACCTTCACCTTCCTTAATGCCTCTTTAATCTCCTCTTTGGAAATAAGACAACATAGGCTATAATTTTATTGCTCCTCCTGACCTTTTTTCTCACTATGTCGGGAGCTATCAAACCTCACCTCATTAAAGAGCTTACAGAAATAGTTTGCCATCTTTCTTGAACTTTGGTGTCCTCAATCAAGACCTTACTGTCTTTATCTTTAATATATCTCACACTATCTAGATCTCTTGGTCTCCTTTCCCTGGCTCTAGCAAGCTTAGAGACCTCCTTCTACCTCTCCTTCTACTCCAGTCTCTGATATAACTCATATAACCTTTCATAAGGATTGTTCTTAGCTTCGCTCATCGCAATCTTGTACCACCCTTTATTAACCTCTTTTTTCTCCTTTATTCCACTACATGCTAAAGCCTTATATGCTTCTTGTTTCACCTTGAACTTCTCCTTCCCCTTTTTATTCCACCACCAAGCTCCTTTCAGTCTCTCACTTCCCCCTTTAGAGACTCATAAGGTTTCCTTAGCCGACCTCTGAATATATTCCACCATCTCTCCTAACATTTTGTCTGCATCCCCTACTAACTTCCAGTTACCTTCAGTTTTGATATTCTCAGATAGCGTAGTCACATTCTCCCGCAGCCTTCTCTTCTTCCTCTTTAGACTTTTAAACTCCACATCCATGACCAATTACCAATGGCCTATGTTGCATCACTAAGCACTCACTAGGTATCACTGTACAATCTTTACACTCTCTCTTATTAACCGCCCTCATTAGAAAGAAATCAATCTGAGTCATAGTGTTGTCGCTCTTCAAATTCACCAAGTGTTCTTTCCATTTCTTGAAATACGAATTAACAATCACAAGATCGTGTGCAACTGCGAAGTCCAACATAGACACCCCTCCGTTGCTTCTCTCCCCGTAGTCGAAACCTCCGTGTATCGCATTATACCCATCTCCCTTCTTCCTATGTACCCATTAAAAATCTCGCCCAATAACAAGTCTCTCAGACTGTGGTATACTTTCGAAAATCTCATCTAATTCCTCTAAGAACCTACTCTTAACATCCTCCTCCAACCCTACTTGAGGCACATCTATACACACTATATTAATAATCTATGAACCCACCGCTAACTTCACAGACATAATATGATCACTCTTAACTACACCTGTGTAAAACTTTTACTAATTCTATAAACTTGCCCGTAAGAGTCATAATAATTCACGACAGAAAACAGATCATATTAATCCCATTAGTCCTCTCACCCCCTTCCCCCTGTGGGACAGACACTAACTACTATATCATTGGCCATAAGAGTAGTATTACTAAAAGTAGTACTAATACCACCACACTAATAGCGATGTTAAAGAAAGAAACCGAGATGCCGCCAAACAAAGACAAACGCATTCACACAAAGAAGGTCGCCTACTATATGAAAGTCAATAAACGATGAAACTAACTAAATAACTGGACAAATAAATAAATAAATAAATAACAAATAAAATAAAATAAAATCAGGCCAAATAAATTAAAATCAGACTAGAGAAGCACTGATCTGCACCTAAAGCTAGTGAAATGACGTACAAAATGCATGATAAAACCACTAAAGACCCGGCCCCAAATTACAAACAATTGTAAAGACACTAATAACAAAGGATACAAAATCAAATGGAAGGTAGGGCATAATCAACACCAAAGGGGGGGGGGAAACTCCTAATAAAAAGACGCTAAAATAATACAAGACTAAACTAAACTAGTATGTAATTATGTAGACTCCGACCCCAAAACAACGGAAATAAAAAATTGAAAAATTAAAGTATAAAGGGAAGGCTAAAAAGGAGCCAATAAATAGTACTAAATACTACTAAGAATACCACTGATAATAATGAGGTAGTAACAATGTGATAATGTGCTACTTATAAAAAATGAGTATACAATCAACAGTGTTAGAAACAATCTTAGGCCCTGCTCTTTTCTTGGTTTAATGAACCCAACCCACTCCTTCTCACACCCACCCACTCCGTCTCTCCCTTCTCACTCTTTTCCACACTGAAACAAAAATACCACTTCTTTCCACTCTCACCCACTTTCACCCACTTATACCTATAATTACTATTTGGTATGGTTTGAAAACTCTTATAATTGATATAATTGTACGTCCGAGTAGTCTGATACAAATTATGAAGAGTTTTATTTATTTTTCAGATGTTATTGGAATATTTGTAAGTTGTGCCATAAATTATACATAAAATTATTTATGTTGTACGTATTAAAGAAACGGTAATTTTTGTATTTTTTAAATTTTTGCGTTGATAAGCAAATGTTAGTTATTCGTGAGTGGTAGATGTTTTCAGTTTAATTTTTATATGAAACAGATGGTTAGAAATGGTTTTTCGTTGACTCCGAAATTTTTGTTATACGTCACAAACACGTGGATTGTTATTGTGGTATATGTAACACATTATTTTCTGGTCATTATAAATCGTGATACAAAATGCAGATGTTTTTATTCGGTGTTCGCGATAGAACTAACGGATGTTATAAATGTTAACGATTGTAAAAGTAATGGTATCGTTAACGTAATTAAGAATTGAGGAATAGTAACGTCCAATTTCAGTCAGACAGTGCAAAAATATCGCAAAATGTGAATAATTAATTTGCACACAAAAAATGAAAATTGTCTATGTAATTTTCAGTTCAACAATCAATTAATCGTAACCCAACCAAAGTAAACCATATTTGCGCCACGTACAGTACGATATTTAACTTTAAATTTCGGTGAAAATTAACAAATTTCGGAAATATACAATAAAAATTAACATCCGCAACTGATTCAACTCATTTACGAAAATTTAAATTTTTTTGGGGGCAACAACGACCATCAAACAATATTTTGTAACCGGCTAAACACATAAAGAATTTTTTTCTATTCAAAATTTAATTTTAAGATCGTTACTTACTATCATAAATAAAAAAACTACATTAAAATACAAAAATATATAACTTAAACCAACTCCCCAACTTTATTCAACTCCTTTCAACTCCTGCCCACTCTCACCACTCCTTCCCCCCCTTTCCCACACTTAAAAAAAATACCACTCTTATCAACTCTTATCCACTCTTTCCCTTTCTTTCCCACACTCACCAATCTCACACCTATTATTTTCCATTGAAAAGAACATGGCCTTACGGCCCTTACCCAAGATTGAGTCAAATCAACAACCAAATACCACAAATACCCCCAATAATTAAAAATCTAAATAATAAAATTAAATAACTACCAAATTAACAAGGACCAGGCCAAACAAGGTCAGCGAAAACTCTTTTTTTCCCTTTTTGGGGGAGAAGTTAGGAAAAGTTACTTGAGAGTGTTGCTTTGATTTTAATATTACTCAATGGTTCCTCTTTTATTTCAAGGTGTTGTTTTTGGGACAAGTTGCCAGGCTACTTTTGTGCTAGCAATGTGATGTCCAAGGTGGTTTACTCAAGTGCCCTTAAAGTGAGATGAAAAGCAAGTGGCTAAGAAAATTGGAAAAGAAATTCTAATATTTGGATTTGACAGAGTCGGAGAGGTGAGAGATAGAGAGAGGAGAGAGAAGGAGAGAGAAAAGGCAGCATCAGCTTTATTCTTTATCTTCTTCTTCCTTTTCTAACAAATAAACTAACACAAACACAATTGAGCTCAAATTAGGATTTACGAATTGAACGAGCCCAAACTCAGGAACTTTGGGGGATCCATGAAGGAGTGGAATAGGGACCTGATTGATCCGAAAAAGGCGGCCATGGAATCCGATGAAGATAGGTCACCTAAGGAAGGTAATAACTTTGGATTTGCTTTCAATGACAACAATTTTTCAGACCGAGTTCTGAGGATCGAGATCATGGCTGAACCTTCTGACACCAAGTGTGACGGCGATGGTTGCTGTAGCCTCCTTGATTGGGCCCGCCACCGCAAGCGCCGCCGTGAGGATTTGAAGAAGGATCAAGGTTTTGTTTTCCGTTTTTCTTTTTGGTTTTCTTCAATTTGTGTTTTGAATTCGTTGTGGTTGGTTAAAATTGTATTCGTTATGGTATCGCTTTTGGGTGGGTTGTTGGGATTCTTTTTGATTGGAAATGAGTTTTGTTTAATTATAATGCTTCGTTGGTTTCGGGTGAATTCATTGTCATTAGGTAAATTATTATTGTTGGATTATGTTTTGTCTTCCAATAGGCATTTGCAGCATTTCTTTCAAATGAGTCGGATTTGTGAATTCAGGAAATGTTTCTTGTTTTTTAAATTGTTTGCCTTCTGTTAGCGTTATTTCCGTGAAGAAAGCTCTATCGATGACTGATTCCCTGAACATGTCTAGAATTTTAACAGTGATAATCCACACCCAATAAGCTGATCAAAAATGTATTACATACTGCCATATTTGTTTCCACATATATAAGCTGTGGAACCCCTTATACATGATTTCTGGTGAAGCTGAGTTTGAATTATTAGGATAGAAGGCCTCTAATAGGCTTGACAAATTCAAAGAACTTGTCTTGGTCTGTGGTTGAATAAGCCTATTTGGTATGAAGGGTCGGGGACGGCCATTTTTATTGTTAGATGCTAGAGGCTCACTACTTGAGTTTGGTATTTGGTGTTTGCAAAATGTTTGAAGTGTGTGTGATGTTATTCAGAATCAACATCATATACCTGTTTATCTCAAATAACAAATATTTGTTATTTATGTGTGAATTGTGAGTTAGGAAGTGTGTTCACTGTTGTGGGTGAGGTTAGAGGGGCTGGAAGGTTGAATGTGTTCGTATTGATTCGTAGTCATTTAAGTTAATGAAATGTTGTATGATGCAAGTAGGTAAAGGTTGTGGGGTGTTAACATGTGGGTGAGTGAATGTGTGATTAGTGAATAAGGGGGGTATATCCCAGGATAACAGTAGGTGTCATCCTGGGATGGCAATGTTATATGCGAAGGTTAGTTGTAGGCAGAATGTAAGATGGTGACCGGTGAAGGTATGGATATGTTGAGAGGGCAGTGGTGATTTTTTTAAGGCAACAGATGCATGTGTAAATGTGGGAAATACGCTGTCATTATTGAGAAGTATAGTTGTGACACTTGATTGTTGTGTGCAGGTGACATCGTCGATTTTGTGACGCGGTTCAAGTTGGGTACAAGCAGTAATGATGATGCAAAGTATTTCAGTAGGGGACATAGCTGTGCATATGAGAGAGATTGCTGTCTATGTTTGTTGGGGTGGGGTGTTGAATGATAGGGTGAATGAGTTAATGACATATGTGGACGGGGGAAAGTCAGCAAGTAGAAGGTGGTGATGGGGGTGCGTTAGTGGCCAGTGGGGGTGCTGTTGGGGCAGGTAGGGCTGTGGGGGATGACATACGACTATGTAACCTGGTGTTCCTTGTTTGCGGAATGATGGACGCTAAATTCTGTGATATGTGAATTCATTTGAAGCTAACTGTGATATGTTGTGGATATAGTAGTAGTTGATATAAATATGGTATTTATTATGGATGCATTAATATGATATGGATGCAGGGCTGATGGGATTGCAGCATGGAAGGAGGCTGCAGAAAAAAGGGGGGTTTGAGGTGGGAAGGGTGGAACAAGTGATGTCATGAACTCCGACTCAGCATCTGAGTCTGATTAAGACGAGGAAAGAGTCATATGGTCACGACCTGGACTAGAAGCGGAGGCATACTTAGGAGGAGGTTAATTTCGAAGAATGTCATAAAGGGAAAAGGGCAGTTGTTTCCTTCCGCGGATACATTTAGGTGTACAATATGGAAGTATGCGATCGCAAACAGATTTGAGCATGTCTTCGAGTGGAACTGCCTGCAACGAATTGTAGTTAGGTGCAGTGCAGAAGGATGTTATCCTGTAATTCGGACTATGTAAACCCAGGTTATGAGTGCATAAAATTTGTGTTGCTTGAACTGCTGCAGCTTAAATGAACTACTATATATATAGATATACGCATGTTTATGTATATGTATGTGTGTGTATATATATGTATATGTGCACACACACACACACACACACAGACATATATAGATATGGCGTATGCTGATGCTATCCCCTACCTTTGACTATGTAAACCCCTGTTATCCGTGCATACAATTTGGGTTAGTTCTTGAACTGGGGCATCTTAAATGGATCGCTGTATATATATGAGTGTGTGTGTGTGCACATATATATATATATATATATATATATATATATATATATATATATATATATATATATATATATATATATATATATATATATATATATATATGTATGTGTGTGTGTGTGTGTTTATATATATCGTATGGTAATGTTATCCCGTACTATGGACCATGTAAACCCGGGGTATTTATGGCACATTTAAGGTGCATAATTTCATGCACTAACCCTAACATTCTAAATAGTTAACCTAGGTTCATGCAGTCATGTAGAGGGGATAACATTCCCATACGACACACACACACACACACACACACACACACACACACACACACATATACATATATACATACATTCTGAATAGTTAACCTAGGTTCACGCAGTCATGTAGAGATCCTAAGGAAAACAAAAGGGTTATTTACCTTGACTTGCAATCTTAAAAACTTCACATAATCCACAATCTCATCAAGCATAGCTGCTCTGTCGATCTGCAAAAATTAAATTATATGTAAGCATGTAAAGAATGACAATCAGACACTATGAACTCTCTTAACATCCTAAATCATCCTTGAAATTATATGCAGTTAGCCCAGGTTAACGACTTGTATTAACCAGGGTTAATCATTCGGACTAATCTGAGTTAACAATTGAAATTCATTTCAAGCAAGTATTGGAAATCACCTACGCTATTTGTGGGGTTATTTTCAATGAACAACTAAGCCAATAGTACAATAATAAGCACAATATACTTCACTTTATCCATGTACCTAATAACACACAACATTAATATCTACTACATTTTACACAAAAAATTATTCACTAATAAGATGATGACATTTACATTTGAGAATTATTTTTATTCAAAAAAAGGTGAAGAAACCAAAAATAAATAGGACAAGTGTAGAACAATATGAAAAACAATGTTTTTATACAATACAATTTGAATTTAAATTTTGATTAAAGCAAGAACAATGATATTTCGTTAAACTTAGATTGAAACAAACTAAAAAGAAACCAACCTAATAAGGTTAGGTTATTAAAAGAAATAAATTATTCAGTTGAAACACAAAAACTAACAATAATAGAAATGATAATTTTGAATAATGAACAAAAAATATTTAATTGAATTATTTTTAAAACATAAAATTTGGACAAACAATTTTGACATGGATTTATTTATATCAAGAACAAAGTATTTTACAGGTAAGATCACATGTTTTATTTATAATGAAAATTTTAAAAATTAAATTTTCTATTAGATAGAGAAAAATAATTCCTTCTTCTATTAGATAAAGAAAAATAATTTCTTCATTAAATTTTTTTAAAAATAATTTATAAATAAGAGGGATTATTATACACCATATATTTAAGGGTCTAAGTTTGTTGATGTCATGAAATAATTGACTTATTATATAACATTAATATTTTCTTTTTGTTAAAAGTAATTGACTCTAAATTATCATATTTGATATCAATACATTAAGTAATATGAAAACAGAGCCTATGAAAAGCAAACCGAAAAAAGAGAGGGAGATAAAAAGGTTAATTTTAATTATTAGTTAAATGTTATAGGAATAAATTTATCTTTTTTTCTATTATCAACTGATCTTAAGAGGAAAGAAAGAGTCTATTGCTAAGGGGAAGTAGCAGCCACAGCTTGAGGTCAACTACGTAAATTGCTAGGGACATGACATTCATCAGCTGACAAGGCATTTACATAGTCAAATTGTATGCACGGATAACCGGGGTTTACATAGTCAAAGGTAGGGGATAGCATCAGCATACGCCATATATATATATATGTGTGTGTGTGTGTGTGTGTGTACATATACATATATATACACACACATACATATACATAAACATACGTATATCTATATATATAGTAGTCCATTTAAGCTGCAGCAGTTCAAGCAACACAAATTTTATGCACTCATAACCCGGGTTTACATAGTCCGAATTACAGGATAACATCCTTCTGCACTGCACCTAACTACAATTCATTGCAGGCAGTTCCGCTCGAAGACATGCTCAAATCTGTTTGCGATCGCATACTTCCATATTGTACACCTAAATGTATTCGCGGAAGGAAACAACTGCCCTTTTTCCTTCATGACATTCTTCGAAATTAACCCCCTCCTAACGTACGCCTCCGCTTCCAGTCCAGGTCGCGACCATATGACTCTTTCCTCATCTTAATCAGACTCAGATGCTGAGTTGGAGTTCATGACATCACTTGTTCCACCCTTCCCACCTCAAACCCCCCTTTTTTCTGCAATGCTCCAATCCCATCAGCCCTGCATACATATCATATTAATGCATCCATAATAAATACCATATTTATATCAACTACTACTATATCCACAACATATCACAGTTAGCTTCAAATGAATTCACATATCACAGAGTTTAGCTTCCATCATTCCACAAACAAGGAACACCGAGCTACATAGTCGTATGTCATCCCCCACAGCCCTACCTGCCCCAACAGCGCCCCCACTGGCCACTAACGCACCCCTATCACCACCTTCTACTTGCTGACTTCCCCCCGCCCACATATGTCATTAACTCATTCACCCCATCATTCAACACCCCACCCCAACAGACATAGACAATAATCTCTCTCATATGCACAGCTATGTTCCCCACTGAAATGCTTTGCATCATCATTACTGCTTGTACCCAACTTGAACTGCATCACAAAATCGACGATGTCACCTGCACACAACAATCAAGTGTCACAACTATACTTCTCAATAATGACAGCGTATTTCCCACATTTACACATGCATCTGTTGCCCTAAAAAATCACCACTGCCCTCTTCAACATATCCATACCTTCACCGGTCACCATCTTACATTCTGCCTACAACTAACCTTCGCATATAACATTGCCATCCCAGGATGATACCTACTGTTATCCTGGGATATACCCCCCTTATTCACTAATCACACATTCACTCACCCACATGTTAACACCCCATAACCTTTACCTACTTGCATCATACAACATGTCATTAACTTAAATGACTACGAATCAATACGAACACATTCAACCTTCCAGCCCCTCTAACCTCACCCACAACAGTGAACACACTTCCTAACTCACAATTCACACACAAATAACAAACATTTGTTATTTGAGATAAACAGGTATATGATGTTGTTTCTGAATAACATCACACACACTTCAAACATTTTGCAAACACCAAATACCAAACTCAAGTAGTGAGCCTCTAGCATCTAACAATAAAAATGGCCGTCCCCGATCCTTCATACCAAATAGGCTAATTCAACCACAGACCAAGGCAAGTTCTTTGAATTTGTCAAGCCTATTAGAGGCCTTCTATCCTAATAATTCAAACCTAGCTTCACCAGAAATCATGTATAAGAGGTTCCACAGCATATGTATGTGGAAACAAATATGACAGTACGTAATACATTTTTGATCAGCTTATTGGGTCTGGATTATCACTGTTAAAATTTAGACATGTTCAGGGAATCAGTCATCGATAGAACTTTCTTCACGAAAATAAAGCTAACAGAAGACAAATAATTTAAACAACAAGAAACATTTCCTGAATTCGCAAATCCAACCCATTTGAAAGAAATGCGGCAAATGCCTATTGGAAGAGAAAACCCAATCCAACAATAATAATTTACCTAATGACAATGAATTCACCCGAAACCAACGAAGCATTATAATTAAACAAAACCCATTTCCAATCAAAAAGAATCCCAGCGACCCACCCAAAAGCGACACCATAACGAATACAATTTTAACCAACCACAACGAATTCAAAACACAAATTGAAGAAAACCAAAAAGAAAAGCGGACAACAAAACCTTGATCCTTCTTCAAATCCTCACGGCGGCGCTTGCGGTGGCGGGCCCAATCAAGGAGGCTACAGTAGCCATCGCCGTCACACTTGGCGTCAGAAGGTTCAGCCATGATCTCGATCCTCAGAACTTGGTCCGAAAAATTGTTGTCATTGAAAGCAAACCCAAAGTTATTACCTTCCTTAGGCGACCTATCTTCATCGGATTCCATGACCGCCTTCTTCGGATCAATCAGGTCCCTATTCCACTCCTTCATGAATCCCCCAAAGTTCCTGAGTTTGGGCTCGTTCAATTCGTAAATCCTAATTTGAGCTCGATTGTGTTTGTGTTGGTTTGTTTGTTAGAAGAGGAAAAAGAAGATAAAGAATGAAGCTAATGCTGCCTTTTCTCTCTCCTTCTTTCTCCTCTCTCTATTTCTCACCTCTCCGACTCTGTCAAATTCAAATATCAGGATTTCTTTTCTAATTTTCTTGGCCACTTGCTTTTCATCTCACTTTAAGGGCACCTGAGTAAACCACCTTGGACATAACATTGCCAGCACAAAAGTAGCCTGGCAGCTTGTTCTCCAAAAGGGCCCGTTGAAGTTGAACAAATATTAAAATCAAAGCAACACGCTCAAGTAATTTTCCAAAATTTGCAACCGAACGAGAAGAGCCCCTTAAAATAAATGGACACCGTTGCAACAAGAACAAGACTATAGCCACTGCATATTAACGCTTTCTTCGTATCGTTTCCCTCCATTTCATTTCCTTCATTTTTCACTTCTCCACTCTTTCTCTCTCCTCACGGAAGCAGAATGTGAGCCCCGATTGTGAATTGAGTAAGTTGTTCTTCTTCAAATAACTTGATTATCGTTTTCTAAGTTTCAGATCTTGCTTTGATTATGATTTTCTTTCAGAAATTTCTGATAATTTTCTACTCGCTCCTCTCATTCATTTTTGTTTTATTTTCCAGATTTTCTCTGTCTACTCGTTGTTCCCGCTCCTTCTCTTTGATTCAGATCGATTGAGTAAGTTGTTCTTTGGCTAATTGCTTGATTATCTGTTGTTAGGTTTCGGATCTTGCTTTGGCATATGATTTTCTTTTAGAAATTTCTGATAATTTTCTACCCTCTCTCCTTGTCTCTGTTTTTAGCAATAGCTGATTCCGAATTTAGCATCAAATTTAAGCTGTTTCAGATCTTCAAATAACTTGATTATCGTTTTTTAAGTTTTAGGTCTTGCTTTGATTATGATTTTCTTTCATAAATTTCTGATAATTTTCTACTCGCTCCTCTCTTTCATTTTGTTTTATTTTCCAGATTTTCTCTGTCTACTCGTTGTTCCCGCTCCTTCTCGTTGATTCAGATAGATTGAGTAAGTTGTTCTCTGGTTAATAGCTTGATTATCTATTGTTAGGTTTCGGATCTTGCTTTGGTATATGATTTTCTTTGAGAAATTTCTGATAATTTTCTACTCTCTCCTCCTCTCTGTTTTCAGCAATAGCTGAATCCGAATGTAGCATCAAATTCAAACTGTCGTTGCATGTTTTGTTTGCTGACAATTATCGTTGCTGATTTCAATTTTTTTTCTTTTCCAGATTTTCTCTGTACTAGTCGTTGTTCCTGCTTAATTAATTGATTTTTTCTATCTAGAAGAAGATTTTTTCTCTCTCTCCTCCGTTGTCCCTGTGATTCATATTGCAATTTGAGCTTGATTAATTCTTTTTTTTTTTGTGCAGATTTTCCTCTCCTCTTTTAACTACCGATCTCTTCCCTGTACCTGGTATTGCATTTCAGCAGTAAGTGCTTATCCAATTACTGAGTAATTAGCTTGTGATTGACAGCAAATTTCTTTTAGAAAACTCAATCTGTAGGAAAGCATGTAGAACTCAACATTCAGAATGTAAATAGCTGCTGAATATCCAATATGAGATCAACAAGCTGGTTAACAAAGCCAACTCCCAGCAGCTTAGCGAAGTTGACATTGCAAGGCAAAAAGCACTTGATTCTCTACGGTGGGTCTGGATGGGAAGGAAGGATGGGATGTGGAAGCAGTTTTCAAGGTGTAAATCCATTAAGGAGGGATGCAAAAATACCAAATACTTCCACAACATAGCATCAGCTAGGAGGAGGTCAAATGTAATTGACAGTCTTGTTATACAAGGAGTGCAATCCTTTGATCATCAGCATATTAAGACCCACATCATTAGCTATTTCCAGAAGTTGTATAAAGCAAGGGTTACAGCTGAGCTGGATCTCTCTGAAATGAATTTGCCTACAATATCACAAGAGGATGTTGTTCACTTAGAAAACCAGTGTTCGCGGAAGAGATCAAGAAGGCCATATGGAACCGTGATCCCTCTTAAGGCTCCTGGTTATGGTGGATTCAACATCAAGTACATCAAAGTGCATGTGGTCTATTATTGGTCCTAAAATTGTAACATTTATCCAAGAACTTTTCACCTCCTGAAAGCTCCCTTCCAGAGTAAACGCCACTTGGATCACCTTGATTCCCAAGAAGGCCAATGTTAGAGAAATTGGGGTCTATAGGCCTATAAGCATGGTGGGGTGCCTCTGCAAGATCATTGCCAAGATCTTAACCAAGAGGATGAAAACAATTATTTCGAAGCTCGCAGGTGAAACACAAAGCGCCTTTATAAGTGGAAGGCAAATACATGATGGGGCTCTCATATCCAACAAAGTCATTTGGTGGCTGAAAAAGAATAAAAAAACCTGGTGCTTTGCTGAAGCTAGACTTCAAGAAAGCCTATGACACCTTGGAGTGGGAGTTCGTCATTAGTGTGCTACAAGCAATGGGCTTTGATGAAAAATGGATCGCATGGATTTATCAATGTATCTCAACCCCTACTATCTCCATCATCGTCAATGGAGCACCTACCCCACCTTTCAATATAGGAAGAGGGTTGAGACAAGGGGATCCTATGTCTCCCTTCCTGTTTATACTCGCTGCTGAGGTATTGAACAAACTGTTAAGAGTATGCAAGAAATGTTGGAATTTTTCAAGGTCTCCAAGTTGGAAGGAATAATGTTAACCTCTCTCATCTTCAATTCGTCGATGACACACTGATAATGTGCCAAGCTGACAAGGATTCACCATGCAATATCAAGAAGCTTATCATCCTCCCAAGCAGCATCTGGACTGGAAGTCAATTGTGTTAAATCTGGGCTACTTATCCTTGGGAAAGATGCTGACTGGACCATGAAAATGGCACAAGAATTAGGTTGCTCGTTGATTTACTTGCCTATAATTATCTGGGCTTCTCTCTTGGATGCAACATGAGGCACGTATCATCATGGCAACCCGTGCTCGACAAACTCCAATCTAGGCTATCATCTTGGAAAGCAAAAGGCCTTTCTAGAGCAAGCAGGGTAGTGTTGACAAAAGCTGTACTTAACAGCTTGCCTTTATATTATTTATCATTGCTTAAAATGCCAAAGGCTGTGGCAAATGAAATTATCCAAATGCAGAGGAAGTTCTTGTGGGTTGGGAACAAAACAGGACACTTTAGCCCCCTTGTATGTTGGGAAGCTGTTCGAAAACCAAAAGAACTAGGTGGTCTTGGGGTAGGAGACATTCTCATTAAAATGCAAGCCTCTTGTTTAAATGGTGGTGGAGGTTTGCTCATGAAAAAGACACCCTTTGGTGTAAGGTTATCAGTTCAGTGCACCATGAGAATAGTCACTTCTTAGTTCCCAATCCCCTAAAACCCAAGAAGTTTGGAATACAGAAGGATGTTGATGTGGGGAGTGAAGAGAATTTTGCAACAGTTGTATTCATGAAGGGGCTGAATATAAAGCTAGGAAATGGCATATCTATCAGATTTTGGATTGATTTCACTCTGAGCTACTTACATTCCCAGATTTGATTAGCTTAATCAGCAATTGTAGCTCGGAGTGAACTGCAAAGAGCTAGCATTGGCACACATAATGTCACTTGCATTTTTTTATTTTTTAAAAAGTCATGAATTACACTTATAATACGATTGTCAGCACCTTTATGCATACGTTCCATAGGAATACATAAATATTGCAACATTAGTGCAGCTAAATATCACATCTGACATAAGAAAGCAAGCGTAGTCATGCAGGAGCTAGTATGCTCACAAAGCCCAAATAAAGCATTATGATCTTGTAGTAAGTACTCAGAATGGGCCACTTCCTTCTGCAACATGTCATGGAATGAGAAGCACCGAGTACGGAGAGAGCAAGAAAAAAGTATCTCAGTTAGCAGACAATGTGCAGACTAACAAGAAGGTGAGAGATATTAGCAGTGGCTCTCATTAGCTACCGTCAATGGTTCTAATGTGTTTCATAGACTTGCTCACAGTTGACGGAAAACTAGCAGCTCTGCTCGAGAAGCAACCCCTGGAACAAAGGGGGGCTAAACGGACAATTCAGCAAAACAATGCATCGGTGAAGCAGTTGTGCTGCAAATGCCAAGTGACCTATGATATTTGTTTGCCACTCTAGTAAATTTCTATGAATTAGAAAATCCAGAGCACTCATGGTCGATTTACTGTGAGCACATTTCAGTAGCTATGGCATTCACTATGCCGAGGCGGACTCCACCCACATAAACAGATGTTCAAGTGGGACTGCTCCGCCATCATCCATAACACAATTGCCACAGGCCATCACAAAGGAGCAGTGAGTGTTATAACACAATTGTCCCCTTGTCATAAAGCACTCTTCTTGCTGACGTACAATTCCTTCTATGAATCATTCTTTGATTGGTTGCTCCTGCTGAAGATTATTCCGAGCTGTTCACATGGCAGAAAATGCTGACATCTTGATAATTGATGGTGTCAGTTGTATAATCTTGTACAATATATTTAGTTGAGCAATCTATGCATCATTCCAGAGCCAAGAGATCCAAAATATGTGATTCCGATGCACGCGTTGTTCCAGAATGTTTCATTATCAGTTAATGTTCAGTCGTCGTGTTGCATGCATGATCCATGGATGGTGACGAATGTGATGGCGGGACTGGGATTTCTAATGGATAGATTCGGACTATCACAGCATGATGCATGAACATGAAGACTCCCATAGCATGTGGCTAGAGATCGAACAACCAATTTGAGGACCAGCTCTTCCCTGCCCTTGACATTAAAGAAGAAGCACACCCTTTTGTTTTCCACCAAACTCTCTAAGGATAAGATTAACAGTAACAATTACTCAATGACACAATTTCCAATCTTGAAAATCCATAATCCCTTTGCATTGGTCAACTAGCAGCTCATATTCTCCACTCCTTGTCATTTCCCTTGACCTTGAGCATACAAACTGCAATGGCGTAACATTGAATACAAAAGCTTGGTGACCTAAAGCATACCAACTGCAATGGTGTTAACCTCGGGTGCCCATTTTCTCGGCAAATCCATACCTGCATTCAACGCTTGGGCTGCTGAAGAAACCTCTGCCACCAGCCGGCTCCAGGGGTTGCCAAGTCCTCAGCATCCAGCCGGCATGAGATTGGCCCATCAGCATTTAACAAAATTCAGCCCATATAGGCAGTGCAACCCAGGCCACATTAACCTCCTCTTTGGAGGCAGCTTTAACAGATGAAGCACTTTCACGCGATTACATTCAATCTAGTCATGTGCAGTTGTTATTATAATGAATGTACAGAATTCACAAGATAGAAGACAAAGTAAAAATTAAGAACACAATCATCAGTTGCTGTATTAATGCAACCACAGTCTAACGGTAATCATTTTTTAATCAGACTACATCAGGCATAACTTAGAGAAAAAGGAAATAAATTAAACCGGCATGCAAATAAATCAAACTAACCCAATACCTAAAAAGCAAATTACTACAATGTAGGATGATGCTAGAAAACTAGTAGTTGGGTCTTGGTTAAGCCAATATTGGAAACGAACTTGCGGATTCTTCGGCTCAACTTCTTCCGCGTCACAAAACTCGGCAGCTTTTCCCACCGCCTATTGCCTAAATAAATTCGTGAGTTGCGATAAATTTTTATCTTCTGCAATGCAGCTGTAGTTTTTAGCAGGTACTTGACAAGGATTCGTTCACTGCATTTGCCATCAAATTTGTAAAGTGCTACCTCTCTCAAATTCTCGTGTAAGTACTCCTCCGACCTTTTGTACATCCATGAAACACATTTTTCGCGCCACCTATCTGTGTGAAACGGTTGCTGCAAACATCGCCCTCCCCTCCCCCCCCAGCCCCCCCAAAAAAAACATATAAAAGGTCAATCGCTTTGGAATCGAGTCCAGCAGGTTCATACTGAAGAATTTGAGCATCTTGCCAAACAAACAAACACACAACATTGTTATTTCTTTCAGATCAGAAGGAAATAGAAGCCGCCTTTATTCCAACGCTTAAAACTGAGGGAACCCGTAGTATGGCTTGAGTCGTCTCAGAGTCATGACATGAACGTAATTCAAACCATAGCGAGACCTAAACAACACTTACTATTAATCGTAATTTCTGCAAATATGGTGATGCCTTCAACCATGAAGAGACTATCTTTAAGACAAAAGGAGACCGCTGCAACGAACAATCCAGCACTAACTCTTGGAGCCTGTCGAATGTGGGCAACTGTTGTAGGCATTGTAGAATTACATCTGCCTAAGGAAAGAGAACACTGAACAAATAAGTACAACAATATCGAAGCGGAAAAGAATTCAATATAAACACAAATCCAGAGCAATGTGTATTCTTCCTAATCACCTGCAGTTCCAAGAGCGGTAAGATCAACATTAGCTTTTCTAATTTTGGAAAATCTGCTGCCAAACGGTGGAAGTTTTGCCACGGAACCAGATTAGACGGACTTCTAAAATCCAAGCAAACGTGAACAGGCTTTGCTGTATTATGCAAGGCTAACAGCGGCAATTCTGTTTTCAAGCATTCAAATGATAGCAGGCCTACAGCATCAAATACACTTAATGCTGTTAAATATTCACACTTAACAATAACTACGTGCTTAAGCGGCAGGAATTGCTTTTGACTGGGTAGCTCCAAATGAGATGGGCAAATGCAACCTAACAAGCTCATATTCTGGAGATTTGGGCAATGAGACAAAATGATATTGACGTTATCTTGGGATAGACGAGTAGATGCCAACGTAAGAGATGCAAGGGAACTAAAACATATTGCAATTGGTGGAACCTCAAAGCAACAATGTGCCAAACTCAAGCGCTTTAAGGACAGTAGTCTTCCATCAAAAATCCAGTGCGGAATCTTATAACAATTTTGGTTCGGTGTTGAATGGGGCTCATACGAAAAAGAGATATTGATGTCCAGATTCTGAAGAGTCCTGTTGACTGCAATCTGGAGCTATTTATCTATTTGAGAACTGTGCTCTGGACCCAGTTGACAATGCAGCTTGAATGATTCTATTGTTCTAGATCGATGCAGCTTCAAAACTTGATTCACGAGTTCAACAAACTTGTCCTGATTACGATGTATCAAATTGCAAAAACCAGAAGCACGTCCACCAAGGTTAACAACATCAAGTTCAAGTTTCGAGACTAACGTCCAGACATGTCTCCATCTTTTTAAGAGAATGCTACTCCGTACAGTCTCCTGCAGCGGCAGACGCGACACAATCAAAGAAAGTACTTCATCAGGAAATTTGCCAATGAGGTCCTGCGTGGGTATCAAAGAAATTGCCGGCAAGCGCATTTAGTATAAATAACTAAGCAAGACAAAAAAGTACTTCATCAGGCAATGTAATAATGACGCTGTTGGCATCTAACACGGCTTATAATTCCTTCGGCATTCATGCAATCAATAGCTCGAAAACCAGCAAGATCCAAATTCAAATTCAATGCCCCAAAAATCAAGCCACCAGGCAGATTTTGGGGGAATCTAATGTAGTAGCCTTAACTTTGAATTGCAAAATTACAGAGGGACTAGTTCTGATTGACCCTAAATTTAAAAACCGTAGTCTTCCTACTACTCTACAGAAACAGAGTATAGAAAGTTCAGATAGACATTTTGCTTTAGTCCGCACAATCCAAGCTGAAAAAATAGTCCAAACTTGCCTTTTTCAACTATATAGATTTTGGGCAATAAAAGCAGTAAGATCTGGTCAAATAATTATAAAAACCCACCCTAAGTGCGGCATGTAGTTGTTTACAATTGATTTTTGGGGCCAGGGGGGCGCGGAGGGCAGAAAGAAAGAAATCAAAACTTAGGAACTTAAGGTTCAAGCTGGCTGCAAGGTTTATTGGCAGTCAGTGGGCTCCACACAGGAATAGTATCTATTCCACGAGTCGGGAATATACATGGCTGCTGGGAGATCTGCCATTGTCCCCTGATGCTAAGGTAATCTGATGTAAAGTCGCTGTACCTAATGTCACGGACCGCTCTAAAATACTCTAGAATGCCCTGGATTTCCTTAAAGTATGTTCTAGAGGGTCCTCCAAGGTTCCAGAAGGTTCCACACAACTCTACACTTGTGTAGAACCCTATATATTTGTATAGAATATTCTGGATGTACAATATCAACCATAGGATCAATTAGATCTCCACCGTCCATTGAGGAGGTGGGAGTGTATAAATACCCCCCAAGGGGGCTTATTTGTAACCAAACATTCAAGTGCAATATAAGAGCATTCTCCCAAACTCTCTTTCTCCACTAAGTTCCCTTAAAAGTATGAGTGTGTGCTTACTTAACTTCTTAAAGTCTAAGTCAAGCTTCTTTAAGGCTTACTATGCAAAGTTTGCTAGGCCGCACGGGTCTAAATTTGAGTGAATTATCAATCCGTGACAGTTGGTATCAGAGCCCGATTTGGGAGATCCATGGCTTCAAGTGTCACTGATGCTGGCAACCTTCAACAAGGAGGGAAGAAGGGCAAGGATAAGAATAAGGACTTGTCGATCCTTGTAGATGACAAGCTTGCGGAAATTAACCACTCCATGTCTAACCTCACGGGTTGGGTGGATGACATGGAGAAGCGCACCGAGGAGCGCGAGTCCACGGGGGAGTTGGAGGAGTTCCGTGCGGAGATGCAAGAGGCGGTGAAATCCTTAGCAAGCAATGTCGATGAGGAGGTCCGAGCTCTTCGAGATGGAGAACTCCAAGCTTGCAAAGCCGAGGTGGTGGTTTGCAAGTCCGAGATTGAGGCGTACAAGGCAAGGGTTGAGGCCTTAGAAACCCAACTCAAGGTATGCATGGCCGCGGTGGCCAATGCAAGCAATGATGGATCGGGTCAAGTGTCCACCACTCCAAAGGTGAATGCGCTCCAAATTCCAACTTACAACGGGGCCAGGAATGCAAGGGAGATAGACAACTTCTTTTGGAAGTTTGAGGCCTACTTTGCAGCGGTAGGCATCACCGATGATGCACAAAAGGTAAACCTGGCTTCCTTCTCTCTTGAAGACATTGCTCTTGTTTGATGGCGTCGAAGGTGCGACGATGTCAACCAAGGGTCCACTCTCATCACCACTTGGGATGGATTCAAGAGGGAGCTCAAAGAGCAATTCTATCCCAAGGACGCGGTGAAGGAAGCCCGGGCCAAGTTGAGGCGCCTCCAACACAAGGAGGGCCACCTTCGTGAGTATGTGAGGGAATTCCAGGAGCTTCTCTTGGAGATCCCAAACATGGGAGAGGAAGACGCATTACTCGCCTTCCTGGATGGCCTAAGTGATTGGGCCAAGACCGAGTTGGAAAGGCGTGGTGTGCAAGACCTTGCCTCCGCGGTTGCCGGCGCCGAGTCACTAAACGAGTACAAGAAGGACTCGTCAAAAGGACAACGCAAGAAGAATAGTGGGAGCAGCAAAGGTGGGGGAGACCGAGACAAGTCTCCCAAGAGGGACAAGCCCTCCACGGACAAAGGGAAAGGCAAGAAGACCGACGCACCCCGGAAGTACTCATGTTTCCTGTGTAACGGACCACATCAGGTCTTTGAATGCCCCAAGAAGGGCAAGCTTGCCGCCATTGTCCAAAAGGAAGAGGAGCAGGAGGAGAAGAAGATTGTTTCCCTCAAGCTACTCAATGCAATCCATGCAAAAGTGGAGAAACAATCTCGTGGACGCATGTATGTGGAGACCTTTATCAACGATAAGCCTCTCCAAGCATTGTTGGATATGGGAGCCGACACGGTCTATATGGCCAAAGAGCTTGCCGATGAGGTTGGCCTCTCCTATATCAAAGAGAGGGGATATGTGAAGGGAGTCAACGCTAGGAGCCTCCCCATCCATGGAGTTGCTCGCGGCACCCCCATTCAAATTGGCCAGTGGAAAGGTAAGGTCGATATCACCGTTGCTCCCTTAGACGACAAGAAATTCTATTTGGGCATCGATTTCCTTGATGCAGTGAAGGCACACTTGGTACCTTACACCGACACCTTATGTATAATGGAGACGGGGTAATCTTGTAATGTCCCCGTGAAGAGGGGTATCGATGAAGGCAACATGCTCTCCGCCCTTCAGTTTTCTAAGGGATTGAAGAAAAAGGAACCAACTTTCCTTGCTACTCTTAAGATGAAGGAGGAACCCAAGGAAGTTCAAGCCCCCAAGGTCATCCAAGAGGTGCTTGATGAGTTCAAGGACGTCATGCCCGCTGAGTTACCTAAGAGGCTTCCTCCAAGAAGGGAAGTCGACCATGCTATTGAGTTAGAGGTGGGGGCTAAGCCACCCGCATTTCCTCCTTACCGAATGGCACCTTCGGAGCTCGAGGAGCTAAGGAGACAGCTGAAGGAGTTACTTAATGCCAGTTACATTCGTCCCTCCAAATCTCCTTATGGTGCGCCTGTATTATTCCAAAAGAAACATGATGGCTCTCTTCGTCTATGCATCGACTATCGAGCCCTCAACAAGGTCACCATCAAGAACAAGTATCCCATCCCTCGCATCGATGACTCGTTTGATCAACTCGGAGACGCAAGGTACTTTACAAAGCTTGATTTGAGGAGTGGATACTATCAAGTCCATATAGCCGAAGGGGATGAGCCAAAGATGGCATGCGTGACACGTTATAGTTTGTACGAGTTCCTTGTCATGCCCTTTGGCCTTACAAATGCACCGGCCACATTTTGTATCCTCATGAACAAGGTACTTGCTCCTTTCCTTGATCGCTTCGTCGTTGTTTATCTTAATGACATTGTCATCTATAGCAAGTCCTTGGAGGAGCATGTGGGACACTTGCGAGAAGTGTTCCGAACTTTGAGGGACAACCAACTTTATGTAAGAAAAGTGCTCCTTCGCATAAGAAGAGGTGCCTTTCTTGGGTCACATCATTGGTAGAGGCAAGCTACGCATGGACCCGGTAAAGGTCAAGGCCATCCTTGAATGGGAGCCACCAACGAAAGTCACCGAGTTAAGATCTTTCCTTAACTTGGTGAACTATTACCGACGGTTCATCAAGGGCTATTCCGCAATAGCCGCCCCTTTCACCGACTTGTTAAAGAAAGGAAGAAGATGGACGTGGAGCCAAGAATGCCAACATGCCTTTGATGCCTTGAAGAAGGCCATCACGGAGGAGCCCCTTCTCTCTGTCCCCGATCTCAACAAGCCTTTTGAACTACACACGAATGCTTCCGACTTCGCCATTGGCGGTGTCTTGATGCAAGATGGTCATCCTATTGCCTTTGAGAGCCGGAAGCTAAATGACACCGAGAGGCGGTACACGGTCCTAGAAAAGGAGATGACCGCGGTTGTACATTGTCTCCGCACATAGAGGCATTACTTGCTTGGGAGTACAAAACCGACAATGTAGCCACAAGTTACTTCTAAACTCAAAAGAAGCTTACTCCCAAGCAAGCCCGGTGGTAAGATTTCCTGGCCGAGTTTGACTATGTTATGGAGTATAAGTCAGGACGTGCCAACCTAGTGGCCGATGCCTTGAGTCACAAGGGTGAACTTGCCAACATCAGTCATCCTTAAGGCAACCTACAGGACCGCATTAAGGAGGGACTCCAACATGATTCTCTTGCCCAGACTATCATCCAACTTGTCAAGGAGGGCAAGACTCGGAGATTTTGGGAGGAAAATGGCTTGATCCGCACTAAGGGCAAGCACATCTACGTTCCTTCATATGACAACCTTCGGCGGGAAGTCATGAAAGAGTGTCATGATAGCAAGTGGGTGGGCCATCTGAGCATACACTGCACACTTGCCCTCGTGGGAGATTCCTACTATTGGCCCCACTTGAAGGATGATGTGGAAGCCTATGTGAAAACTTGTCTTGTGTGTCAACAAGACAAAGTGGAGCAAGGTGCACCTGCGAGACTATTGGAGCGCCTCTCCATTCCCGAAAGACCGTGGGAAAGTGTCTCCATAGACTTCATCGTGGGGTTACCCACGAGTGATGGATGTAATTGGGTGCTTGTGGTGGTGGACCGATACTCTAAGTATGCCACTTTCATTCCCGCACCTAAGGAATGCTCTGTCGAACAAGCCGCCTGTTTATTCTTCAAACATGTGGTCAAGTATTGGGGCTTGCCTCAGTCAATTGTAAGTGATTGGGACACTCGATTTACGGGACGATTTTGGACCGAGTTATTCAAGCTCATGGGGTCCGAGCTCAACTTCTCTACTAACTTCCATCCCCAAAGTGATGGACAAACCGAGAGGGCCAACGCTCTCTTGGAGCTTTATTTAAGGCACTATGTGAGTGCCAACCAAAAGGATTGGGCTAAGTTGCTTAATGTGGCCCAATTCTCATATAACCTACAAAGGAGCGAGTCCACGGGCCAGAGTCCATTCGAGATTGTTACGGGGCAACAACCGTTGACCCTGAGTTCTCTTGCCACAGGATACAAGGGACCAAATCCACCTGCCTACAAGTTCGCCAAGGACTGGAATGACCAAGTAGGGGTGGCTCGAGCTTACTTGAAGAAAGCCTCCAAGAAAATGAAGAAGTGGGCTGACAAAAAGAGGTGCTCGAGAGAGTTCCAAGTCGGAGACCTCGTGCTTGTTAAGATGTACAATCATACGAGGTTAAGTGGCCGGATCGAAGTCTCATTCGCCGATATGAGGGACCTTTCCCCGTCCTCAAGAAGGTGGGGGCGCAAGCTTACAAGGTGGAGTTACCTCCCAAGATCAAGTATCACCCTGTCTTTTATGTGAGCCTACTCAAGCCTTATCATGGGGACAATGTGGATCCAAGTCGAAGTATCTCACACCGGGCACCTTTGGGCATCAAGGTGCAACATGACAAGGAAGTGGAAGAGGTCCTAGCCGATCGAGTGGTGCGGTATTCCAACTAACCACCAACTCATGAACTCCTTGTCAAGTGGAAAGGACTACCCGAGAGCGAAGCTAGCTGGAAACCCGTCCAACACTTGTGGCAATTCAAGGAGCAAATTCGCGGGTACGAGGACAAAAAGGCAATGAGGACGTCGCCGGATTAGGTGGGGGAGGATGTCACGAACCGCTCCAGAATACTCTAGAATACCTTGAATTTTCTTAGAGTATGTTCTAGAGGGTCCTCCAAGGTTCCAGAAGGTTCCACACAACTCCACACTTGTGTAGAACCCTAGATATTTGTATAGAATATTCTGAATGTACAATATCAACCATAGGATCAATTAGATTTCCGCCGTTCGTTGAGGAGGTGGGAGTGTATAAATACCCCCCAAGGGGGCTCATTTGTAACCAAGCATTCAAGTGCAATATAAGAGCATTCTCCCAAACTCTCTCTCTCCACTAAGTTCCCTTAAAAGTGTGAGTGTGTGCTTACTTAGCTTCTTAAAGTTTAAGTCAAGCTTCCTTAAGGCTTACTAGTAAGCAAAGCAAGAATCCTACGCAAAGTTTGCTAGGCCGCACGGGTCTAAATTTGAGTGAATTATCAACCCGTGACACTAAGCATTCATTTTGCTCGTGGAGAGCAAGCTTGGCTAGACTAAACTCCATGGGAAGATTGATCAAAATGAACATCGATGTGGGCAACAAAAGCCGCTTGTGCCAACCAAGTGATAAGAGACACAATGACCTATCTTTTCAATGCCCATATAGCAGAGCACAGTTACAAGGAACGCTTCCTAGATCGCTTAGTTCAGAATAGGGATCGCTACTTATTCAACAAATTTAGTTTAATTTAGGCTATGAATTGCTTGTTCCCAGGATGGGGATCGCATGGGTATAGAGCGATCTTAGTAACTATGTAGCAGAGAGGTACTTAACAAAATTCTGCTGTGGGTTGGGATTGCGGTGACAAGATGGGAACTCAATGATATTATAGGTTGGGTACTGAGGCTTAGTCAGGTTAGCAGGATTGTGATGCTAATCTTGAGTATATTCATATCAGCAGTTGCTATCTTTGGCAAGAAAGAAATTACAGAGTTTTAAAAACTGCACAAAGGAATAGTGAAACAATAGTGGATGGGATTAAAGAGGAAATGAAATATAGACTTTTATTGTAAGTATAGGCAATGTGAACAACGAAAGAATTGGATACAAAAATAGTGTCTTGAGGCTTGAGCTACCTCAGCTCTCCCTCCTAATTTGTATGGGGAATTTTTGATGGTTCTTTCATTACCCCCCCCCCAAAAAAACAAAAAGGAAGCAAAACTCAAATTGCTTTAACAGTCACACACAAGGGCATGTCTACATATTTGTTGGAGAGATGTCAACAACATATACTGCCAGGAAAAAAATCTCTAAAATTGTTTTAAACCCAATATGAACCAGATAATGAAAATTTTGATGCATTCTACTAACATAAGCATAGGAAAATCACCGCTGTATTGAAGTGATATGGTTTGTATATGTTCAAATATATCATGTGACATGTCAATGTGCTATACTGTTACTGACAGTGGCAAAGGCAGGAATTTAGGGAAGGGGATCGAAAATAATAGTACACAATAGAATATTTAATGGTAGTCATAAAATTGAAATTTAATAAAGACGCACAAATTAAATAACTTTGGAATTGAAATTGGTAAATTAAACTCATAAATTATACTTTAAAAAAAGCAAATTAATCTACAAATTAAAGGATTAAGCAACAAATTGAACTATTGAGATCAATTAAAGTGCCATTTTTTTTAAATATCAATACATTTTTTATATAGAATTGAAATTAAACCTACAAATTAAACAACTGTAGAATTAAAATTTGCAAATTCAGCTCATAAATTAAACTAAGAAAGCAAACAAACCTACAAATTAAAGGATTAAGCAACAAATTGAACTACTGAGGCCAATTAAAGTAATATTTTTTTGAGATATCTATACATTTTGATCTAAAATTGAAATTGAACCCCAAAATTAAGCAACTTTAGAATGGAAATTGGAAAATTAAACTCATAATTTAACTAAAAAAGCAAATTAATCTGCAAATTAAACGATTAAATAACAAACTGAAGACAATTAAAGTAATAAACTAGAATTAGTAAACTTTGAAGTTACAAATTTGAAGAGATGACAAACCCATGGACACTGACAACATGCAGACAGCTCATGCTGGGGAAAATAAAATTCAAAAGATCCAAAAAATCAAAGTTGGCATGGCCGGAATCGAACCTGCAACACTTACCGGCAAAGAAAAATCATGTGGACGCCCCTCCGCCCCTGTTCTTGACTTTAATGAATTTGTTTCTCCTATCATACATTTGCCTTTTGTAACTTTATTTTAACACGTTGATTATTAATTAAAGAAAGACTATAGAAAAAACTAACTGACCCAAATTATGTTGGCTTATACCTTTTTTTCCTATGTTGAAATGGAGAAATATCAAAACTTTCAAAAAAAAAAAAAAAAAAAGCTCAATTTTCATTGCAAAACACTTTGCTCAGTCATGAAAATCTTGATAATAGCAGTCAACAGCCCCATTTTGGTGGATATTCTTGACTTTCTAGTTGCAAGTACAATGTGATTATCCTCGTAATCTTGGATCAGCCATAGGTCACACACCAGAGCCCCTTCACCCACCAACCTCACGCCCACCCACTTCGGTCCCCTCCTCTCCTAAAAGAGACAGCTCTTTTCCCCCCTTGATGCACTTATTATTCTACCAATGTTTTTGGTTTAGATTTATGTAATATAAATATGTAATAGGAAAGAAAACAAAAATGGCAACAAAACTTGCACCATACCACAATCACTTTGATCAAGTTGACAAATATGGGGCCAGTTAGTTTGAAAGGGAAAGGACAGAGAATTATGAAGGCCTAAGAAAGGAATCTTATTTGGGGTCTTTAAGAGAACCATATACCCCTTCCCTACCCCTCATTCTCTTTCTCCTACCTTTTAGACATACCTTTTCCCCGAAAACCACATCCAGACTGCAGGTCACCACTCCCCTGGGCCCCAATTTTGTAGCCCCCCACCCCTATATTTGTGGGACACCACATCTGCTACTACCATGACCTCCCCATCCCCTTTGCTCCCTTATGACAATAGAACCATATCCTTGGGACACCCAATTTGGCCACCCAAGACCCCACAATTTGGGGTACCTTTCAAGAGCCGAAAACTGCAGATTTGATACTATTCATCTCCTAGACAATGGGCCCTCCTTGAAAGTTGAAACTATTTCATCTCTTCGGAAAAATTCGTCTGAATTTTTTTCTCTATCTCACAAATATCAAGTCCACCAATATCAAGTGCACGGACTAGCCTTTGAGGGTGGGTAGGGGGTTAGGATTATAATGGTGCTGGAGTGTGACCTAGTGTCACTCAAGATGGGTGGGTACATGTGGTGGTGGCAGTAAGATTAGGAAAAGAGGGAGATATTGGTTGGGGACAAGGGTCCACGAAGTTGCTGTTCGTGCCAGGGGATAGCATACAGTAGCAGATAGATTGCCAGATGGTGGTATTATAAGTAAATGGTGTAGGTGCAGTATAAGGAGAATCCTAGTGGTGGTTTAGGGTAAAATGATGGCTTTTGTTTGTAGTGTCCTGCAATCTCCCTTTATAGGGAGTTAAAAAATCTAGGGAGCCAAGAGGCATGAATGACAGACGAGTTTGAGAGAACTTTCCAATGGTGCTACCAGTATTTCCCTTCGAATACACCTAGGAGAACCAAGGGTTTTTTTTTAAAAAAAAAAAAAATTATAGATGAGTAAGTTCACACACACAAAACTTAGGGAGAATCGGACCTTGGTCTCTCTTGCGGAAACCAAATATCCTACCACTAGGCTACCCTCCAAGGGGGCAAGAAGAAACAAGAATTGTGAATCGCTTTCCCTAATTTTCCCCCTAAACACATAAAGCCCTAAGAATAAAAGCAATGGTGACTACTAGAATTAAAACTCTCACATGTGTCATAGACATTCAGAACTCATCAGAATAGCTATTAAAATTTTCAATTTTGATAACATAACCTATTGAGACACTTGGACACAGCGAGAGAACAAACTACTATGATAATGCAAGTGGCAGGAAAAAAAAAACAAAGGCCGTGCAACGGTCAAATCATGCAAATCACAAATCAATACATTATAAGTTCCCTCTAATACTCTGAAGATCTTGAATGTTGTAATAGACTATTCCCAAAATCAAAAATAAATGAAATCAAGACCTTAGAATTAGAGTCTACTTACAGTAAGATGTAAGCAAGCTTGCATCTACAATTCAATATTAGAAACAACATCCATAAGACAGACATGTAATATGTTATATCAGTGCTATGGCATTGACCTAAGCAAGCTCCATACATAGATGCTTGATAAAGGTATTAAGAGATGCTGCTGTGGAAGGTAGGACAGAAGTCATCCAGTTTTCTATATGACATCAAAATTCATAAACTTTGACCACCGAAATGAGAAGGGAAAGAGAGAGAAGTCTAAAGGGGGGGGGGAGTCTTCAGCGAAAGAGTTATTCTCCATACAAGCTTTCACGTATCACACTTTGCATAACTTATAAATAGAATGGTGTAGTTACCTTCTCCTTGAATTCACTCCTTTTCCATTTGGCCATGCTTGAGGATAGAAAGTTTATTCTGAGAAAAAGGAAAACATATATGAGTATTAAATCACATGAAAATGAGTCGTATACTAGTTAAAACTATCAATTTTTTTTTGTGTACAGTCAATCAAAAGGATGATCAACAACACTTTTGGGGCAAATTTTCAAAGGTGCAAGAACCTAACTCCAATGCTTTTTAGTACACCCCCCTCTAACACTTTCGTATTTCATATAACAATCTTGTGGGACCAAATTAAATAAGAATTGTGGGATGAAATATCTGTTGGTCCAGAAGTATTGAATTAAAGAAAGAAGAAACATTCGGTAGAACCCTCTTCAAGTGGAGGGTCTTGGAGGGTTCCACTGTTTATGTGAGTCACACAGGACACTCACAGAAAACCCTTGGAGCACCCTTACCTTTCATTACATGTGCTCTTAGAGGTGATCCGGAAAATGTGTCTCTCCACCACATGGGCAAAAAGAAATTCAAACTACTGACCCTAAATACAGTGAAACCGCCACTTACATATAGCCAGAAATTATTCATGTCATTGATTCAGTAAGCTGAATAATAACTTTGGGAGTTAGGCAATATAATTAAGCAAGCAAGCATCAATTACGCATAGAACATATGATGGACTATTGTTCAATTTTATGTGATTGTGTCTATGACCCATGATTATGGAAGAGTAGAATTGTTTGCCATTAGGTTCAATTGTTGTGTGGAGAAAATTACATACATTGTTGTGTGGAGAAAATTGCATACAAGAAGGATGAAAGATGAGAAAAACCCTAAAGCTGGTGGTTGAAGTTTGGATATTTAAGAACAGCAAAGATACAAACCAACCTAATTTATTTTAAAAGTACAATCAAATCATTTTTCTTCATTAAAAGACGAATCTATGTGGGAGGATTACTGAAGAAGAAGCTTGAAGGCAGGGAGAGGATGCAGATACTATGTGGGAGGCAATGGCAGAATGTATTCGACGGTCGACTAAGAAAATCCTAGGTGCTTCTAGAAGAGGTGGCAGCAGAATGAAAGGAGCCTGGTGGTGGAACGAAGAGGTAAAGGAGAAAGTCAAGGAGAAAAAAGAGGCATACGCTTCTTTCATGAACAGCGAGACGGATAAAGAGAAAGAGACTAGTAGAGTTAGATACATGGCTGCAAAAAAGGTAGTCAAGAAAGCTGTTGTTGTAGCTAAGAGCATGACTCATGATAGGTTATATCAGAAATTGGGGACCAAGGAAGGTGAGAAAGAAGTCTTTAAACTGGCGAGGGCTAGGGAAAGAAAGACAAGGGATTTGGCTGTTGTGAGGTGCATCAAAGATGAAAATGGTAAGGTGTTGTCTGAGGATACAGAAATCAAGGTGAGATGGAAAGGGTACTTTTCGAAACTCCTTAATGAGGAAGTGATGGAAGATTTTCGAAGTAGGGACGGAGAAAGTAGTGAGAGTCTACTTGACTCTCAATTGGGTGAATATATCAGTAAGGATGAGATTAAAGAGATCTTGAAGAAGATGCCCAATGGAAAAGTAGAGGGACCAGATCAGATCCCAGTGGAAGTGTGGAAGGCTTTGGATGAAGAGGGATTGAAGTGGCTAGCAGAACTTTTCAATATTATTCTTAGGACTGCTAAGATGCCCAGAGAATGGAGGTTTAGTACAATCATCCCATTGTATAAGAACAAAGGGGATATTCACGATTGTAATAACTATAGGGGTATTAAGTTGCTTAATCACGCTATAAAGTTGTGGGAAAGGGTGATTGAGAGGAGGTTGCAGAAGGATAATTTGATTTCAGAGAACCAATTTAGTTTTATGCCAGGCAGATCAACCACAGAGGCGATTTACCTCCTTAGAAGACTCATGGGATTGTACAGAGATAGAAAGGTAGATCTTCATATGGTGTTCCTTGATCTGAAAAAAAGCATATGATAGAGTTCCACGTGAAGTGTTATGGGAATGCTTGGAAAAGAAAAGAGTGTCTCCTTTGTATATTTGACTTATTAAGGATATGTACGTGGGAGGTAGGACGAATGTTAGGACGCCAGGAGGGGTTACAAATGACTTCCTCGTTGGTATGGGTCTGTATCAGGGTTCCGCTCTAAGCCCGTTTCTTTTCACTCTAGTTATGGATGAACTTACAAAAGATATTCAAGATGGGTTACCATGGTGTATGTTGTTTGCAGATGACATTGTTCTTATTGTTGTAGCCAAAGAGAGAGTTAACGACAAGTTGAAGCGATGGAGACATACACTGGAGTCTAGAGGTTTTAGAGTAAGTAGGTCAAAAACGGAATACCTGCATTGTGGTTTCAGTGGTAGGGAAGATGGAAGGGGAGAAGTCACCATTGAGGGAGTGGCGATACCAAAGGTCGAGAAGTTCAAATATCTAGGCTCGGTCATTCAGCAGAAAGGGGATATTGACGAAGATATTAACCAGCGCATAAAAGCGGGTTGGATTAAATGGAAGTACGCTTCAGGTGTGCTGTGTGATAAGAGAATGTCTGTAGGACTAAAAGGCAAAGTCTACCGTATGATAGTTAGACCTGCTGTGTTGTATGATGCGGAATATTGGTCTATGAAAAAGACGCAGGTCCAAAGATTAATGGTAGCATAGATGCGGATGATTAGATAGATGTGTGGTTTTACGAGAATGGATAAAATTAGTAATAGAGTTATTAGAGACTTAGTCAAATTCGCTCCTATCGAAGATAAGATGAGAGAATCAAGATTCAGATGGTTCGGCCATGTGAAAAGAAGGAGTGGGGATGCTCCAGTGAGGAGATGTGAGAGGATTAACGCCCCCGAAGGAAAAAGAGGGAGTGGACGACCAAAGAAGAGTTTGGATGAGGTGATTAGAGCGGACTTGAAAGTTGTCGGTCTGACGGAGGACATGGCTCAAGATAGGAGACTATGGCGGGATAGGATTAAGATCTTAGATCGCAGAGAGGTGACTTCATAGTTGTCTTTCTATTACGGTAGGGTAGGTTTGGTTGTTGTTTTCGATTGTTGTGTTTGTATGCAAGTAGTACTTGTATCTGGGAATATTCATTGTGTGCCTACGTCTATTGGCTAAGGTATGGTATCTCTCTTTGCTTTATTATACTAATGTTTGCTTAGTTACTGCCCCTGATTTATTAGTACTCCTTAATTCATTTCTGTGATGCTTATCCTTAATTTTGCCCCTAAAAATGTGTTCACAGAACCTTTCTTATATAAAATGTTTCCACAAGATCTTTCTCTTATAAAATGTTTTTACAAAATCTTGTTTTGTCTCTTGGAATCAGCCTCTCAATGGGCAGTCATACCGGTTGAGCTAATATTGCCTACATCTGGATCTCCCCAGACCCCGCGAAAGCGGGACCCACACTTGGAGGTAGTGTTGTTGTTGTTGTAAAAGACGAATCTATTTCACATTCCACAACTAAAAGATACAAGCTTTAGTTTCAGTAGATGAAACTCCATGCTTGAATTGAATACCACAAAAGATTCAGGATTTAACAACTACAAAAAGAAAATGCACTGAAGTCTTTATTTAGTGAAATTAGGTTCTAATTTCCTCGATTACAGCATCAAATAAACAATCAATTTCAAATACATTGACCCTAAATATACCTTTTGAAGCAGAGAAAGGGTTAAATGACCAACCAAATCGATACAACTCCAAATTCTTCATTGCTCTTCTGCTTCCTCGATCTTTGCCTCAGTCACCGTTGTACTCTCTATTTCAGCATGAGAAGAAGAGACTTTATAGTCTGCGGCCTAAGTCGGTTTTTCTTTTATATTAATAAAATAATCCGATTTTAAAACATTGGAAGTTTTTTTTTTTTGTTTCCCTTTTCTTTGTTTAGGGGAAGATCTCAATGATTTAGCCTAAATTTTCTTTTCTTACTGTAATATGTCATTATCTTATTTTTTTACTAGTCTGAACTTGTATTTTGTATATTGCATGTTAAATTAGACGTTTTGAATATATATATATATATATATATATATATATATATATATATATATATATATAATATATAATATATATATATAGAGAGAGAGAGAGAGAGAGAGAGAGAGAGAGAGAGAGAGAGAGAGAGAGAGAGAGAGAGAGAGAGAGTCAAAATAACAGAGTAATGTTCATTGTAGACAAAGTTAATATTGTAATTTATAAAAGAAAACTCAATTTTTTTGAAAAATATGAATATATTGTAATTTCATGAGCAACCATTGAAACTAAATAATTAAAACAACCTATGATTGTAAAAGATATGATATAAAATATGATAAAGATTGTATGTAATCAAAATGAAACTAAAAATCATGCTAAATGGCATGATGATTCGTTTATTTGTGGTGCCAATGACAAAGAATTCATCTCTTCTTCTTGTACCTACGTTAGAAAATTAAAACTTACAATTACATCTCGTGTACCTAGTGTGCCTAACATTAATGTTTCATAAGTAATACGCTTCCTCCTCCACCGAATTAGTGCAATAAGACTGATAGGCAATTCTACTTTATGATGTGATGGAGGATCCATAACGAAACTCATAGTTTACCTATATGATCATCTATAATCGCACATAGTGATTGATAACCATACAGCTGTAGAATGTTATAATGAGATAGTTAGTAACAAAAAAAATAAAGTGTTCAAAACATGATAAATAGTAAATATACATGTCTTGCATGTGAATCCAATTATGTTGTGGTTGTACTGAAAAGGACCCGAGCATCCTCATGAAGAATAATAAATCTACTATAGCTTGTATGATCTCACGATAAAACCCTGAAGATGTATGCATGATTTATGTAAAAGAAGATAACACATAATAATGTAAACATACAATTGAAAATGTATAATCAAGAGTACCTAACAACAGGAGACCCTATGGTGGATCCTCATGAAGAATAATGAATCTTCTATAGCATGTATAATATCGCAATAAAACTGTAAAGATGTATGTATAAGCTATATAAAAGAAGATAGTACATACGAAGCAAACATACCAAGATCCAAGTTTCTTAAAAGAACAATGGGAGCACCAACTTTCAATTCATTTTCATGACTTGGGAAGCCCAAAAAAGTTCAGGTCGTGTAACAATTATATCAGGTTAATATCATCAATGTAAGAATTGATACTACATGATAGTAATGTGCCAAAACTAAAATATGCACGACTGTTACCTGGAAGTATTGCCAAGATCCAAGAATTCAAATTATCGATATATGTGTTTAATGGCGCCAGTATGCAACGATCTTGAAAGTATTGTTCAACTTGGTATATTTGAAGTAAATTTGGGCACACAAACTCTATCAAATTCGTAAGGCTGTTGCTTTGATGATGAATTATTCAGGAATTTGTATCCAATCTAGCTTGCTACTTCCTAATTATGGATGCCCTTCTATAGAACCATTACCAACATTAAGCTCCATTCGAAAAAACTCCTCAATCGTGCTTGTTTGTTATGACTTAAGCACGAATTCATTAGCCTCATATTGAGCCTCAGATGTCTTATCGTACAATAAGGCCAAAATGCTGCCTTTGAAATTGACATTAGAACTACATTTGCTCGACTACCCTTAGTTATAACTAGAATCACTTGCCTAAAATCACCTCCGAAAAATGAGCAATTTCCCTCCAAAGAGTTGATTGTCGGAAAAAAAGTCCCTTAAATGTCTCGCTCAATATCTTCAAACATGTAGCAATAAGTCATAGGAGCCTCATCCCATATTATCAATGATGTTTCCCTTATTAGTTCTTCTAATTCAGATTGTTTTGAAATTAAGCAAACAGATATCTCATTTACATCAAGTAGTACATTGAACATCGAATGAGTTGTTTTTCCTATAGGTAGCAATAAAGCAGCTATACCAGAAGAAGCCACTGAAAGCACTATTAAGCCTTTTTTGACCAGAACCAGAAAATCCAGTTGTGGTGCACATTCCTTTTTGCCAGTCTCGTAAATTTCTATGAACCAGAAAATCCAGAGCAGTCATGATCGATTCGCTGTGAGCACATTTCAATAGTTATGGTATTCACTATGCCTACGTGGACTCCACCCACATAAACCGATGTTCAAGTGTGACTGCTCCGCCATCATCCATTACACAATTGCCACAGGCCATCACAAAGGAGCAGTGAGTGTTATAACGCAATTGTCCCCTTGTCATAAAACGCTCTTCTTGCTGACGCACAATTCCCTCAATGAATCATTCTTTGATTGGTTGCTCCGGCCGAAGATTATTCCTAGCTGTTCACATGGCAAAAAATGCATTGGTCAACTAGCAGCTCATATTCTCGATTCCTTTTCATTTCCCGTGACCTTGAGCATACAAACTGCAATGGCGTAACATTGAATACAAAGCTTGGTGACCTTGAGCATACCAACTGCAATGGCTTTAGCCTCGAGTGCCCATTTTCTCAACAAATCTATACTTGCATTCACTGCTTAGGTTGTTGAAGAAACCTCCGCCTCCCGCCGGCCCAGGGGTTTCTAAGTCTTCAGCATCCAGCCGACATGAGATTGATCCGTTAAAATTCAGCCCACATAGGCAGTGTGGCCCAGGCCACATTAACCTCCTCTTTGGAGACAGCTTTAAGAGATGAAGCACTTCTATGCGATTACATTCAATCTATAGTCAAGTGCAGCTGTTAATTTTATTTTTTTTTTGGGGTCCGTAAGAGCCACAAAGGGTAATACAATACGATTACAATATAATGGGGGGGGGAATCGAACCTGGGACCTAATGTACCCAGTACCTCAGTCTTCACCACTAGGCTAAGGCTTCATTGGTGCGGCTGTTATTACAATGGATGTACAAAACTCACAAGATCGAAGACAAAGTAACAGATTAAAAATACGACCATCAGTGCTGTATTAATGCAACCACAGTCTAACGGTGATCATTTTTTAATCAAACTACATCAGGCATAACTTAGAGAAAAAGGAAATAAACTAGATTGATATGCAAATAAATCAAAATAAACCAATACATAAAAAGCAAATTACTACAATGAAGGATGATGCTAGAAAACTAGTAGCTGCGTCTTTGTTAAGCCAATATTAGAAACTGACTTGCGTATTCTTCTGCTCAACTTTTTTCGCGTCACAAAACTTTGGAAGCTTTTCCCACCGCCTATTGCCTAAATAAATTCGCCAGTCGCGATAAATTTTTATCTTCCCTAATGCAGTTGCGGTTTCTAGCAGGTACTTGACAAGGATTCGTTCACTGCATTTGCCATCAAATTTGTAGAGTGCCACCTCTCTCAAATTCTCGTGAAAGTACTCCTCCGACCTTTTGTACATCCATGAAGCAAGTTTTTCGTGACACCTATTTGTGTAAAATGGTTGCTGCAAACATGACGGCCCCCCAAAAAAATTAAAAAGGTCAAATCGCTTTGGAGTTGAGTCTAGCAGGTTCATACTGAAGAATTTGAGCATCTTGCCAAACAAACACACAAAATTGTTATTTCTTTCAGATCAGAAGGAAATAAAAGAAGCCTTTATTCCAACACTTAAAACTCAGGGAACCCGTAGTATGGCTTGAGCCTTTGGGAAGGTCTCAGAGTCATGACATGAAAGTAATTCAAAACATAGCGAAAGCTACACAACACTTACTATTGAGATGCCTTCAACCATGAAGAGACTATCTTTAAGACAAAAGGAGACCGCTGCAACGAACAACCCAGCACTAACTCTTGGAGCCTGTCGAATGTGGGCAACTGTTGTAGGCATTGTAGAATTACATCTGCCTAAGGAAAGAGAACACTGAACAAATTAGTACAACAGTATCGAAGCGGAAAAGAATTCAATATAAACACAAATCCAGAGCAATGTGCATTCTTCCTAATCACCTGCAGTTCCAAGAGCGGTAAGATCAACATTAGCTTTTCTAATTTTGGAAAATCTGTGACCAAACGGTGGAAGTTTTGCCACGGAACCAGATTAGATGGACTTCTAAAATCCAAGCAAACGTGAACAGGCTTTGCTGTATTATGCAAGGTTAACAGCGACAATTCTGTTTTCAAGCATTCAAATGATAGCAGGCCTACAGCATCAAATACACTTAATGCTGTTAAATATTCACACTTAACAATAACTACGTTCTTAAGCGGCAGGAATTGGTTTTGACTGGCTAGCTCCAAATGAGATGGGCAAATGCAACCTAAGAAGCTCATATTCTGGAGATTTGGGCAATAAGACAAAATGATATTGACGTTATCTTGGGATAGACGAGTAGATGCCAACGTAAGAGATGCAAGGGAACTAAAACATATTGCAATTGGTGGAACCTCCAAGCAACAATGTGCCAAACTCAAGCGCTTTAAGGACAGTAGTCTTCCATCAAAAATCCAATGCGGAATCTTATAACAATTTTGGTTGGGTGTTGAATGGGACTCATACGAAAAAGACATATTGATGTCCAGGTTCTGAAGAGTCCTGTTGACTGCAATCTGGAGCCATTTATCTATTTGAGAACTGTGCTCTGGACCCCGTTGAATTTGCAGCTTGAATGATTCTATTGTTCGAGATTGATGCAGCTGCAAAACTTGATTCACGAGTTCAACAAACTTGTCCTGATTATGATGTATCAAATTGCAAAAACGAGAAGCACGTCAACCAAGGTTAACAGCATCAAATTCAAGTTTCGAGACTAACGTCCAGACATGTCTCGATCTTTTTGAGAGAATGCTAGTCCGTACAGCCTCCTGCAGCGGCAGACGCGACACAATCAAAGAAAGTACTTCATCAGGAAATTTACTAATGAGGTCCTGCATGGGTATCAAAGAAATTGCCGGCAAGCATATTGAGTTTAAATAACTAAGCAAGACAAGAAAGTACTTCATCAGGCAATGCACTAATGAGGCTCTTGGCATTAAACACGGCTTATAATTCCTTTGGCATTCATGGAATCGATAGCTCAAAAACTAGCAAGATCCAAATCCAAATCCAATACCCCAAAAATCAAGCCACCAGGCGGATTTTGGGAGATCTGATGTAGTAGTCATACCCATAAATTGCAAAATGACAAAGAGACTGGTTCCAATTGACCCTAGATTTAAAAACCATAGACTAGCTACTATTCTACAGAAACATAACAGAGGAAGTTTAGAAAGACATTTTGCTTTAGTCCGCATAATCCAAGCTGAAAAAAAATAGTCCAAACTTGTCTTTTTTAGCTATATAGATTTCGGGCAATAAAACCAGTAAGATCTGAATAAACAATTATAAAAACCAACCCTAAGTGCAGCACGTAGTTGTTTACAATTGGTTTTTTTTTGGGGGGGGAGGGCCAAAAGAAAAAAATCAAAACTTAGGAACTTAAGGTTCAAGCTGGCTGTACAGTTTATTGGCAGTCAGTGGGCTCCACACAGGAATGGTATCTATTCCATTAGTCGGGAATGTACATGGCTGCTGGGAGATCTGCCATCGTCCCCTGCTGCCAAGGTAATCTGATGTAAAGTTGCTGTACCTAAGCATTCATTTTGCTCGTGGAGAGCAAGTTTGGCTAGACTAAACTCGATGGGCAGATTGATCAAAATGAACATTGATGTGGGCAACAAAAGCTGCTTGTGCCAACTAGGTGAGAAGAGACACAACGACCTATTCTTTCAATGCCTATATAGCAGAGCACAGTTACCAGGAACGCTTCCTAGATCGGTTAGTCCGGAACACGGATCGCTACTTATTCAACAAATTTAGTTTAATTTGAACTCTGGATCACTTGTTCCCAGAAAGGGGATCACAAGGGTATAGAGCGATCCCGGTAATTATGTAGCAGAGAGGTACTTAACAAAATCGCACTGTGGGTTGGGATTGCAGTGGCAAGATGGGAATTCAATGATATTATAGGTTGGGTACTGAGGCATAGTCAGGTTAGCAGGATTGTGATGCCAATCTTGAGTATGTTCATAGCAGCAGTTACTGGCTTTGGCAAGAATGAAATTACAGAGTTTTAAAAAACTGCACAAAGAGATAGTGAAACACTAGCGGATGGGATTAAAGAGGAAATGAAGTATAGACTTTTCTTTGTAAGTATAGGCAATGTGCACAACAAAAGCATTGGATACGAAAATTATGTCTTGAGGCTTGAGCTACCTCAGCTCTCCCTCCTAATATGTATGGGGAATTTTTGATGGTTCTTTCATTACCCCCCCCAAAAAAAAAAGTAAGCAAAACTCAAATTGCTTTAACAGTCACACACAAGGGCATGTCTACATATTTGTTGGAGAGGTGTCAATACCATATCATGCCAGAAAAAATCTCCAAAATTGTTTTAAACCCAACATGAACCAGATAATGAAAATTTGATGCATTCTACTAACATAAGCATAGGAAAAGCACCACTGTATTGAAGTTATATGGTTTGTATATGTTCAAATATATCATAGGACATGTCAATGTGCTATACTGTTGCTGACAGTGGCAAAGTCACAAATTTAGGGAAGGGGCTCGGAAAAAATAGTACACAATACAATAATTAATGGTAGTCATAAAATTGAAATTCAATAAAGACGCACAAATTAAACGACTTTGGAATTGAAATTTGCAAATTAAACTCATAAATTATACTTTAAAAAAAGTAAATTAATCTACAAATTGAAGGATTAAGCAACAAATTTAACCATTGAGATCAATAAAAGTGGTATCTTTTTTAAATATCTATACCATTTTTATATAGAATTGAAATTAAACCTACAAATTAAACAACTGTAGAATCGAAATTTGCAAATTCAACTCATAAATTAAACTAAGAAAGCAAACTAACCTACAAATTAAAGGATTAAGCAACAAATTGAACTATTAAGGCCAATTAAAGTAATATGGTTTTGAGATATCTATACCTTTTGATCTAGAATTGAAATTAAACCCCAAATTTAAGCAACTTTAGAATGAAAAGTGGCAAATTAAACTCATAAATTAAACTAAAAGAGCAAATTAATCTACAAATTAAACGATTCAATAACAAATTGAAGACAATTAAAGTAATAAACTAGAATTAGTAAACTTTGAAGTTACAAATTTGGAGAGATGGCAAACCAATAGGCAATGACAACATGCAGACAGCTCATACTGTGGAAAATAAAATTCAAAAATTTCCAAAAAATAAAAGTTGGCATGGCCGGAATCAAACCCGCAACACTTATCGGCAAAGAAAATTCACGTGGACACCCCTCCGCCCCTGGTTATTGACTTTAATGAATTTGTTTCTCCTATCATACGTTTGCCTTTTGTAACTTTATTTTAACACGTTGATTATTAATTAAAGAAAGACTACAAAAAAAGACTGACTGATCCAAATTATGTTGCCGTATGCCTTTTTTCTTATCTTGAAATGGAGAAATATCAAAAGTTTCCCCCCCCCAAAAAAAAAAACAGCTCAATTTTCATTGCAAAAGACTTTGCTCAGTCATGAAAATCTTGATAATAGCACTCAACAGCCCCATTTTGGTGGATATTCTTGACTTTCTAGTTGCAAGTATAGTGTGATTCTCCTTTTTTAAATCCTGGATCAGCCACAGGTCACACACCATAACCCCTTCAACCACCGACCTCACCCCTCCCAGTCTGATCCCTCCTCACCTAAAAGAGACCACTCTTTTCCCCTTTGATGCACATATTCTATCAATGTTTTTAGTCTAGATTTATGTAATGTAAATATGTAATGGCATTCTATCAATGTTTTTGGTTTAGATTTATGTAATGTAAATATGAAATGGGAAAGAAAACAAAAATGGCAACAAAACTTGCACCGTACCACAATCACTTTGATCAAGTTGATAAGTATGGGGCCATTTAGTTTGAAAGGGAAAGGTCAGGGAATTACGAAAGCCTAAGAAAGGAATCTCATTTGGGGTCTTTAAGAGAACCATATACCCCTTCCCTGCCCCTCATTCTCTTTCTCCTCCCTTTTAGACATAACTTTTCCCTGAAAACCACATCCAGACTGCATGTCACCACTCCCCTGGGCCCCAATTTTGTAGCCCCCCACCCCTATATTTGTGGGGCACCACATCTGCTACTACCATGACCTCCTCATTCCCTTTCCTCCCTTATGACAATGGAACCATATCCTTTGGACACCCAATTTGGCCTCCCAAGACCCACAATTTGGAGTACCTTTCAAGGGCCAAAAATTGCAGATTTGATACTATTTCATCTCCTAGACAATAGGGCCTCCTTGAAACTATTTCATCTCTTCAGAAAAATTCTTCTGAACTTTTTCTCTGTCTCACAAATTAATTCCATCAAAGCAGTTGCAGGACACCAATATCAAGTGCACAGACTAGCCTTTGAGGGTGGGTTGGGGGTTAGGATTATGATGGTGCTGGAGTGTGACCTGGTGTCACTCAAGATGGGTGGGTACATGTGGTGGTGGCAGTAAGATGAGGAAAATAGGGAGATATCGATTGGGGATAAGGGTCCATGATGTTGCTGTTCGTGCCAGGGGATAGCATACAGTAGCAGATAGACTACCAGATGGTGGTATTATAAGTACATGGTGTAGGTGAAGTACAAGGAGAATCCTGGTGGTGGTTTAGTGTAAGATGATGGCTTTCGTTTGTAGTGTCGGGCAATCTCTCTCTATGGGGAGTTAAAAAATCTAGGGAGCCAAGAGCCATGAATGATAGAGGGGTTTGGGAGGACTTTCCAATGGTGCTACCATTCTTTCCCTTCGATTACACCTAGGAGAACCAAGGTTCTTTTTTTAAAAAAAAATTGTGGATGAGTAAATTCACACACACAAAACTTAGGGAGAATCGGACCTTGGTCTCTCTTGTGGAAACCAAATATCCTATGACTAGGCTACCCTCCCAAGGGGCAAGAAGAAACAAGAATTTTGAATCCCTTTCCCTAATTCCCCCTCCCCCCAAAACACATAAGTCCTAAGAATAAAGGCAACGGTGACTACTAGAATTAAAACTCTCACATGGGTCATAGATATTCAGAACTCATCAGAATAGCTATTAACATTTTCAATTTTGATAACATAACCTATTGAGACACTTGGACACAACGAGAGAACAAACTACCATGATAATGCAAGTGGCAAAAAAAACAACAGGCCGTACAACGGTCAAATCAGGCAAATCACAAATCTATGCATTATAAGTTCCCTCTAATACTCTGAACAACTTGAATGTTGCAATAGACTGTCCCCAAAACCAAAAATAAATGAAATGAAGACCTTAGAATTAGAGTCTACTTAGAGTAAGATGTAAGCAAGCTTACACCTACAATTCAATATTAGAGATAACATCCATAAGACAGACATGTAATATGTTATATCAGTGCTATGGCATTGACCTAAGCAAGCTCCATACATAGATGTTTGATAAAGGTATTAAGAGATGCTGTTGTGGAAGGTAGGACAGAAGTCATCCAGTTTTGTATATGACATCAAAATTTGTAAACTTTGACCACCGAAATGAGACGGGAAAGAGAGAGAAGTCTAAAGGGGGGGAGTCTTCAGTGAAAGAGTTATTCTCCATACGAGCTTTCACATATCACACTTTGCATAACTTATAAATAGAATGGTGTAGTTACCATCTCCTTGAATTCACTCCTTTTTCTTTTGGCCATGCTATAGAAAGTTTATTTTGAGAAAAAGGAAAACATATATGAGTATTAAACTATATGAAAATGAGTCGTATACTGGTTAAAACTATCATTTATTTTTTTGGTAAACAGTCAATCAAACAGATGATCAACAACACTTTTGGGACAAATTTTCAAAGGTGCAAGAACATAACTCCAATGGTTTTTTAGTACACTCATAGAAAACCCTTGGAGCACCCTTACCTTTCATTACATGTGCTCATGGAGGTGATCAAAGAAACGTGTCTCTCCACCACATATAGCCAGAAATTATTCATGTAATTGACTCAGCAAGCAAGCATCAATTACACATAGAACAGATGATGGACTATTGTTCAATTTTATGTAATTGTGTCGACGACCCATGATTATGGAAGAGTAGAATTGTTTGCCATTAGGTTCAATTGTTGTGTGGAGAAAATTACATACATTGTTGTGTGGAGAAAATTGCATACAAGAAGGACGAAAGATGAGAAAAACCCTAAAGCTGGTGGTTGAAGTTTGGATATTTAAGAACAGCAAAGATACAAACCAACATAATTTATTTTAAAAGCACAATCAAATCATTTTTCTTCATTAAAAGACGAATCTATTTCACATTCCACAACTAAAAGATACAAGCTTTGGTTTCAGTAAATGAAACTCCATGCTTGAATTGAATACCACAAAAGATTCTGGATTTAACAACTACAAAAGAAAATGCACTGAAGTCTTTATTTAGTGAAATTAGGTTCTAATTTCCTCGATTACAGCATCAAATAAACAATCAATTTCAAATACATTGACCCTAAATATACCTTTTGAAGTAGAGAAAGGTTTAAATGACCAACCAGATCGATGCAACTCCAAATTCTTCGTTGCTCTTTTGCTTCCTCGATCTTTGCCTCAGTCACCGTCGCACTCTCTATTTCAACATGAGAAGAAGAGACTTTATAGTCTGTGGCCTAAGTCGGCTTTTCTTTTATATTAATAAAATAATCCGATTTTAAAAAATTGGAAGGTTTTTTTTTTGTTTCCCTTTTCTTTGTTTGGGGGAAGATCTCAATGATTTAGCCTAAATTTTCTTTTCTTACTGTAATATGTCATTATCTTATTTTTTTACTAGTCTGAACTTGTATTTTGTATGGTGCATGTTAAATTAGACATTTTGAATATATATATATATATATATATATATATATATATATATATATATATATATATATAGTCAAAATAATAGAGGAATGTTCATTGTAGACAAAGTTAATATTGTAATTTATAAAAGAAAACTCAAATTTTTCGAAAAATATGAATATATGGTAATTTCATGCGCAACCATTGAAACTAAATAATTAAAACAACCTATGATTGTAAAGGACATTATATAAATTATGATAAAAATTGTATGTAATCAAAATGAAACTAAAATCATGCTTAATGGCATGATGATTCATTTATTTATGGCGCTAATGACAAATAATTCATCTTATCTTCTTGTACCTACGTTAAAAAATTAAGCTCTTAGTAACAATGATATAATTGAAGCCTACAATTACATCTCGTGTACCTAGTGTACCTACCATTAATGTTTTATAAGTAATACACTTCCTCCTTCTAACCAACTAGTGCAATAAAGACTAATAGGCAATTCCACTTTATGGTGTGATGGAGGATCTATAACAAAACTCATGGTTTACCTATATGATCATCTATAATTGCATGTAGCGATTGATGACCATACGGTTGTAGAATGTTACAGTGAGATAGTTAATAATCAAAAAATAAAGTGTTCAAAACATGATGAATAGTAAATATACATGTCCCGCATATGAATCCAATTGTGTTGTGGTTATACGGAAAAGAACCCAAGCATCCTCATGAATAATAATAAATCTTCTATAACTTGTACGATCTCGTGATAAAACCCTGAAGATGTACGTATGATTCATATAAAAAAAGATAGTACATAATAATGTAAACATGCAATTGAAAATATATAATCAAGAGTACTTAACAAAGTAGACTCTACTAGAACTGTTCCCCTTGTGATGCAACGCGATGCAAGGGTTGAGTGAACCAATATGTCAATGTTTAGAATTATGAATATTCAATCAACGTTTTCATTGTTGAGATTTATTTTATTAGTTAAAGGATCTTTGTGTCTATTGTTGTTTTTATCATTTACACATGTGCTATTTTCGTGCTATTTTTACAAGTCAATGTTTATTAATGCCACTTCTAAGTAATTAAGTAACGAGTAGATGGAAGGTCTTGCAGGCTATATAATAAATAAAAAAGAATTGTATGTATGCTAAAAGAAAAAAAATTAATTAAAATGGTAGTTAATGTCCTAACCAATAATGCTATGATACTTGGCAAAAACTTACAGAATCACCCAATTTTATATATAGTTATATAGATAGATGGTGGATCCTCATGAAGAATAATAAATATTCTATAGCCTGTACTCCCGATAAAACCTTAAAGATGTATGTATAATTTATGTAAAAGAAGATAGTACATAATAAGATAAACATACAAGGATCCAAGTTTCTTAAGAGAACAATGAAAGCATCAACTTTCAACTCACTTTCATGACTTGGGAAGCCCAAAAAGTTTATGTCGTGTAACAGTTCTGGTGGGTCAACATCATCAATGTAAGAATTGGTACTACGTGGTAGGAATGTGTCAGAACTCAAATATGTACGACTGCTACCCAGAAGTATCGCTAGGATCCGAGAATTCAAATTATCGACATATGTGTTTAATGGCACCAATATGCAACGATCTTGAAAGTATTGTTCATCTTGGTATCTTTAAAGTAAATTTGGATACACAAAATCTATCAAATTTGCAAGGCTGTTATTGAAGTTGTTGATGATGAATTATTCAGAAATATGTATCCAATCTAGCTTGCTACTTCCTAATTATGGATACCCTTCTATATAACCATTAACAACATTAAGGTCTATTCGGAAAAACTCCTCAATCGTGCTTGTTTGTTATGACTTAAGCTTGAATTCATTAGCCTCATATTGAGTCTGAGATGTCTTATAGCATAACAAGGCCAAAATGTTGCCTTTGGGATTGACATTGGAATTACACTTGCTCGACTACCCTTAGTTATAACTGGAATCACTTGCCTAAAATCGCCTCCAAAAAATGGGCAGTTTTCCTCCAAATGGTTGATCGTTAGAAAACATCCCTTAAGGCCTCGCTCAATATCTTCAAATATGTAGCAATGAGTCATAGGTGCTTTATCCCATATTATCAATGATATTTTCCTTATTAGTTCTTCCAATTCGGATTGTTTTGAAATTGAGCAAACAGATATCCCATGTATATCAAGTGGTATGTTGAACATCGAATGAGTTGTTTTTCCCATAGGTAGTAATAAAGTAGCTATACCAAAAGATGCCACTGAAAGCACTATTAAGCCTTTTTTGACCTGATATAAGCAACAAGAGCTTTGCAAAGATATGTCTTCCCTTTCCCACCACTACTAAAAATGAAGAAGCAGCCTCCCTCTCCACATTCATTTGACATAGTCATTAATTGCAAAACTCATATTTGATCCTAGTCTAGTGTCCGAATATACATGTCAAAGTTGTCTCTCTCTATTGTTATTTTGTAGTGAAGTTGGTCCCTGATAAGTACTCTGTTACCTACTCGCCGTAACATCTAATATAAAGGTAAAGGCATAGGAGGATAGTCCCTTAATGACATTCCATTTTATTCAAAATTAACTCAAACTCATACATTCCAAGGTTTCTTATTTGTTCTATACTTATCTCCAATTAGGGGATCCTTTGCTCTCGTTGTAACCTTCTAGGAAGGACATCAGTCAAATCTTCCCAATGTGCTTCCCATGGTTGATCAGGTTACGCCGCTTCTGAGGACATAAGCTTTGAACAAAACATACTCCTTAGTTCAACTCCAGTTGCCTATGTTGATGCTTTTGTCAATGTTGCATGCCACTCATTAGTGTTATCCAACAACCCATGTGCTAAGCAAGCTTCTTTGAATGTTGAATGTAGGGTTCCATTGACAATTCATAAGTCTTTATAACATGCTGCACCCCGAACAATATGAAGCAAAATTTTGCGATAATGTCTTTCCCCTATGTTAGAGTGAGAATATCGTAATCAAACTGTGCAAACCCTTTGTTGTCTTATAGTCCATTTCATAAGGCTCTTATTCCATACATAATATGTTGGGAATTTTGCATATGTATAGCTTCTTGCATTCATATATGCGATATTTGCAAGACACCACCTGATGAGCATTTTGGCCCTCTCTATTGCTTGAGTAACCATATCATAAAGTTCATTTCAATCACTGAAGACAATGTACTATTGACATGGTAAGTGGTACTGTAGCAATTCAACAGATGGGTAACGATGTGTTATGTCAAACTCAAATATTCTCCAAATTGCATCAATGGGTGAAACATAATGACAATCTAAATACTGTTGTGTTTCCTTAACACGTCTATATCGAGGAATTGCTCCATCCTCGTTTTTGTGAGCATTGTCTTCAATAACAAAAGTTGCTTGATACCTGTGAAGGTACTTAATAACCTTCTTTTGAACACAACACTCAACATTTATATGGGCATCACATTTGACACAAAGTTCACGATTGTATGGTATCACCTGTTATCAATGTTCATACCACGCATTGTCATACTTCTACCATCGTCTCTACGCCTGTATTTGACAAAATCATTCTCTTCAATAATAGTTTGGAAAATGTTTTGTGCAGTTACTACCAAGTCTACCAACCATGCATGGGGCATAAGAGACACTATTACCACATGAACCATGAGTCATGTGCCTTGCAACTGTTTCAAAGGCTAGAGGATCACTAACATTATCGGGCAGCTCAACAGATATAATATTATCAATTTGCCTTCTGCACAAGTTGGCTTACCCTCATTTGATAAGGTAAGCAAAATATGAGCATTTGGTAAGCCTCACTTTTGAAATTCAATAACATGTATATGTGTGAATAAAAGAAATGACAAAGTTAAGTGTCAAAATTCATAATGATATGTATGTTTAAAACAAAGGAATTTTGTTGTTAAGTGAAAAACCAATTAACTTCCTTAGTTTTGCATAACAACTATTTAGGTGACCGATATCAAAAGGACACGATTGGAGGAGAAACATACTTGCAATGACTTTGCAAAGTAAAGAATTTTTCTCTTTAAAATCTCAAGTTAGCTCTTTCAACTTTAAGCAAAATACTCGAGCAACAATGTTAGGTCGATCACTGGTGTATTGGACGGGTTATTAGGATAGTGCTTCCATAAATTTCGGCCAATTAGGATTGCAAGTAAATGTCACAAACAAAATATGGAGAGCCCAATTGACAATATATGGCCATTACGTTAAGAAAGTGTTGCCTTATGTAACTCTCCCCCCCCCCCGAGTGAAAGTTGTAGGTAATACTAGCCTCGTTCCAACTGTAGTAGGATTATTTTCTCAAGCAATAATTGCATCTTGTAGACCATTATATCAATATGCTCGAAGGGCACCTTGGTGATGTTTTACATAGTTCAATCTCCATGCTTCCATTGTAGCATAACAATCAATAATGAACTGTAAAAATAAACTGTCACAACAAAGTAAAATGGTCCACTTCACTCATTCACTCATTACTATATCAGAAATGCATAAACCTTTCGCATTGTGACAGATGATATACTACCGCTTGACCCTTCAACATATGGAATATGTTCTGACCAACTATCGGCCCCATATGGAAATAGAAGAGGATATTGGAGAGGAATAAAGGATGGGTGAGTTTTATATATACACCGCAAGTTTTCATCTCACTTGTGAGCAATTATGTCGTGGCTTCCTTCATGAATATGCTCACCAACCATTATGAGAGCTGTCACTTCATCTGCTGTGGGCCTTGTATATTGGCGTCCTGGCTGTGTTTCATTGATTCGAATTCTTAAGTCAACAATGTTGTTAGCATGTAGGATATCCCCTGTATTTTAAACCCTCCTATAAGGATTTATTAAATCAACATTCCTCGTAATGCCTCCAAAATTGTTAGATCAACCCATTTAGGGATGGCAATCTTGACCCGAAAGTAGAAGTTTTTTGTTGTTATTATGCAAGATTACATTTTTGACCTTTTAATTTATTTTATTTTTAACACTAAATTACTATTTTGCCCTTTCTTTTTAAATTTCTTTCGCTTTATTTTTATTCGTTTTCGTCGTCGATGTAATAAGTTATCTAAGAGTCATTAATATTCATGGTGAGTTGAAATCATATAGTATATTCAAAGGTAAGCTCTTATAAAGCTATATTATCTTTAATTAAATTTACCGTAATTGGATGTACACTTTCTGGTAGAGTGACCAAATAATCTAATTCAGCTTCATAGTAATTTAATAAGTTTTATCTTATACTTCTAGTAGTATAGTCAAAAGATCTAAGGTAATCCCAAGCTCTATCCTGTGTATAGTATTTGAAGTTTGGTAAATCAAAACTTTGACCAGTGAGATAATCACCTTCTTGATTTAATCTAGAATTTGATTGTAATCTATTTTTATAACTCATAATTAAATTTTAGTGTGATTCTAATTTAATAGGTGGTTCTTAGTTTTATAGGTGGGCTCTGATACCATTAGCACACGGATTTGACAACTTTTTGTAGAAAAAGATTTAGAACTCTTTGATGAGAGATTAATATTTGAACGAAGAATAGATAAAATGGGTTCCTAATTGATAAACATGGTACTCTCAACATAATAAATTAAACTATCAGAAGTTCAAGAAATTATACCTCATTTGTTAAAGAATCTATTGTTGAGATATGAATCATCAGACCTGCCGCCACGCCCTTCTCCTTCACGGGCCTTACTGAACCTACTTCGATCTTCTAATTTTTTATCTTACTTCGAGCTCTTAGACAATAAGAGATAAAATTTCAAGAGTATTTGAATAGTTCTTTTTATTAGACTTATTTCCCAAAGTGAAAATTTAGAATAACATTGACAGCAAAATGCTTCTTTGAGTGATCTTTTCTTCACTCAAATTGCCTCTGCCTTCTCTTAGATGGATGTTAGATATTTATAGTACTCCTCCGCTTCGAGATGCTCACGTAATTGCTTACGTCTTATTGGAGCTAGTGGGGTATCTCAAGGATAAGATACGGCACAAAATTACAATATTGTTGAGTTCTGCAGATAAGCTGATAAGGTAATGGCCTAGTGGTGCACCACGTTACAAAAGTTCATTGGGCAAGATCTTAGGATGTAGGGACAATAATGCCAAAAGTTGAGATTTTTAAAGATAAGGTTTTGGGATAAGGATGCTAGTTGTGGGCGGAATTCTCACCTTACATCTATCTTGCTGTTGGCAAAATCTGAGTCATTCTTAGTAAAGCTTGCTTTTCCTGATCTTTTTTAACGAGTTCTACAAATTCATTTTTAACAGCTGTAGATCCTTGAAATTTGTCTGGTTCGAGCTGATATAGAAATTTCAGGTGTTCATAATCGTTGCTTCCTTCAGTCATTCATTCTTTAGCTACGATAATATAATCAGCTCCTCTTAGTAGCCTTTTAGTCCTGAAGCATACAGTCGGTCTCCTTGAAATTTAACTGCCGGAGCTCTGCTAGTTCTTCTGTAATTGATCCATGATTCATTAAATCGAAAGGGATCAAATTTCTTGGTAGCTTCGATGTTTAGTTGAAATTGTTCGGAAACACATCCGACTTGAATAATGCTTATTATGGGATAGATAATACCAGTTTCTTTGTCCTTCTTTGGAGGAATGGTATGAAATTTTACAAAGATTGATCCTTGTTTGAAAGTTTTAAGGACTTGGATTATTTCAGAAGGGAAATATGATAGTTCTGTGAGTTTGGGATTAGGATATACTAGATCTAGATATGCAAATTCATAAAGCTGACAAATTATTTTTGGTTTGGCGCCTATACAAGCTGTCAGTCTTCCAAACAAAGATTTGCCTCCACTATAGAAGATTTGTGGAGCTTCATGAAGTTTATAGCACACAAGCTGAGTTGTCCTGTAATATCCTTTAATAAAAGGGTCACAGATATCAAAAGAAACAAACTTTTTAGCTTAAGTGGTTGGGTTTATAGTTCTTTTTGATAGTAGTTTTGCCTTTAGGTCTAGCAATTCCTTCTCCTCTTCGAGAAATGGAGAGCTTGAATTAGGCTCAGTAAGAGCTGTAGTAGTAGTTTGCAAAGTTGGCGAAGTCATTGGCTTCGCATAACTAGTAGTTATGATAGGTGATGTAGTTGAGGAAGTCGGCTTAAGAGCGCTAATAGTTTTTAGAAGATTTGCAATAACAATTCTTCTTTGCTCAAGATCCTTCCTCATATCACTGATGATTTCGGTAGTTCCTTTAAAAAGTTCGTCAATTTTAGTTCAAATGTTGGCAACAATATCTCCAGTTTTAAGTTACTCTAGATTTACAATGATCGTCTCCAAATATTCATTGAAGTCAATCATGATGTCTTCAAGTTGTTTAAGTTATTCTGGAGTTGTGATTGTTGAGATATTCAAGTTCTCTGGTTAAATAGTCTACAAAAAAGTTATGGTTTTCTGAAATATGCTCATAAATAGCATTAGTTGAGATAGAAAAATTTGTCATCCAAATTTATACATCTTTGAGTATACCTCCTCTTGTTATTCTTAATCTTCCTCAGAGAGATACCTTGCTGCACATAGAAATCCTTCATGACTATTACAAGTTCTTCCTTGCATGTAAATGTATCACCTTCTTTCAAAGTCAAACACCCATCTCTGTTCCTACTCCACAACCTCACTTGTTTGAACACTTTTGCCATCTTACTCACAATTACATGCCCCTCATTACCATTTGTGTCCTCATGACTCGAAGTCATCCTTTGCTCTGTGTCAGCCTCCAAATCCAGCATCTCATTTTCATCTGACTCCTCGCTAAATGATACTTCATGGACTCCTCATGCTCACCTCCTCTAAAGTCACTATCCTCACTATGGTCCTCTAAATCTTCCTCTATTGGCTCCTTCACATTCTCATAACATCACTACCAAACACATCTAACTCAAGAATTTGAGGATGACCTAAATTCAAGATATCAAAATCCTGAAATTCGTCCAAGTTGATCCTTACTATTGATAAGTCTTTCTTCGAGTAGATGAATGTTTATAATTGATGAAGATGGATAGGCTCATATTTACTTTCTTGTTTTATTGCTGCTTTCACAAAAGCAGGTTGTGGTATTGTACATGTTGGGCTATTTTAGATCTACTTAAAGATCTCCTTGGGTTCATGATACATTGTCTGAATGACTGTGACTGCCTCTTTTCAGGTGCAGTTGGGCTAGTTTGTCTTCTTAAGGTTAGCACCAACTGAGATAGGCCTACAAGAGGAGGTTATAATGAGGAATGAAGTGTGTTTAGGTAACCTATTCATAGGTGGGTTGTTGGGCTGGTTTGGGACCTTGGTAAGGGTCTTTTAGGACTGTTCACAGTTGAGAAGATGTTTACGGTAGCTGCTATGAGAAACTTCTTTGACCGTTCATAACTTAAGAAGAGTTTTGATGAGATTATGATGAGGATGGAGAAGCATGTGGTTGACTTTTTTGATCTCTATGATTGCTGAGTGGCTGAGTGGCTGAGATGGTCTTTCAGTGGGTTTTTTCTTTTGCAGCCTTAGGTAGGGGCTCCTTATTTTTGATTTTTGTCTACTTGACGTGGAAGATGCTTTTATTGCATGTGGACTTGCTTTTAACAAAGGTTGGGCTTGTCCTAGTGTGATAGTGTCTCTTATGTATATAGAAGATGGGATCACAATCAAATTATCAACCCACATTTCAGTTTCAGTCATGGTTGGCTCAGTTATAGGTTCATATGGGCTTTTAGATTGGACAATCCCTTTTCCTTTTGCTTTTTTCAAATTGTTCAAACTTTTAACTACTTTTTACAGCTAACTAGACTCACATAAGTATATATACCCCTTAATGACTCCTACTGATGAACTAATCACCCAATCATTATTAGAAGTAAGTAGCCACCTCTGATTTTCTCTCCTAGGTGGATGTGATTTAAATCCACCATACTCAAGAAATGTTACCCCTATTCCACAGCTACTAGCTTCACATCCCTAAACAGGTCTATGAGCTAGTATTTATCCAAATTCACATAAGCTATGATAAAACATTTTACCCTTGTAATGAAGCAATACATTTTTAATTACCTATTCAAGCCAAATTATAATCATCCGTTTAGAACATTTAAACCCTAGAAACAAACAGAATGTGCAACAAACAAAGTTCACACCTAAATTGATACTTCAAATGCAAAATTTAAATAATTTCTTATCTATTTTAGCTCTAATTTTTAGGTTTAACTCCTTTCAGAACATGGAATCATATATAACTTTGCAATTAAACAGAGTATTGCATCAACATCCAAATGGAAACCTTAAAATTTTGCATATTTCAAATATAGAATTTTCAAACTTAGTATAGTTCAATAGTTTCAAGGCTATTCAAACTCTAATTATTAGGTATAAGCACAATTTCACCAAATCAACTATAATACTAAAAATTTAAACACCCATAACCCACTAGAAGAAATTACCGTGTAACATCATACTCAATTTCACCCCTTAATTGGAAACAAAGAAGAAGATCAAATCCTGGACAGAGTGACAAATAAGGGAATTTACAAAGGCAAACCATATGAAGCAAAGACATACTAGAAGAGAGGGTGAGAAAAAAAATAAAAAAAATGTACCATCATTGTCTGATAATCTGAAATCCAAAAATTCCAATTGATAGTAACTCCTTCTTTGTTAACAACAACGATGATCTTCAAACTTTGATGAACAGTGCTCGTTGAGAAAGATGATAGAGACGAGGGGAAAAGAGAGAGAGGTAACTAGAAGAAAGTTTTAGGAAATCTTTAATTCATGGGGCCTCTTATTTTGATAGCTGCATTCCACAACTTGAAAAATGAAGGTTATTTTGTAATTTCACAATTCAGATGACCCATTAGCTTGGAAAAACATTATTTAATAGTTTCAATAATATATAAGGTATTTCAAAATCTATTCTCAAATTTTTTCTAATAAGTTCTGATAAGAAAAAGGAATATTTCATTAATGGAAAACCATACTGCGTATACATGGAGGATCTCCTAACAAAACTAAATCTAAAACATCAAATTGAATCCTTTTCTCTAGAAAACTAATTGTAAATATATTGTCGATTGGCTTTGAGCTTGCAACATTATTGTTGCTACCAACCGCATTCTTTAATGTCAATGTATATCTTCCGAATATCGCTAAGTTATAGTATAACTTCAAAGAGTAGATGTCCAATTGTCGTGATAGATTGAACTTGAAAGGATTGTCGTTATAGTAGAACTACATGAAATTCCGTTGAAAACATGGATATAATATAATAACTTTCAAATTCTACTCCATAAGAAACTCATGCTCCAAATTTCCGAAGACACAATAAATTGCACAAAGGTAATGACTTGAATTACACTAATAATGGCAACAACCTGATTCATACTCGAGGTGAGAATAATGTAACTCACACTAATGGTGAAAAAATAAAAAACCCAACTTTCACAAACTGGAAAGAAATTTTACTGAAAAGAGAAAAAAATATTAACAAAGACCTTACAATGGAATAAAACTTCAAGAAGCACAAAGCTTGAGGCTTGCCACTAGCAGTTACAGCTGATGACAGTCCTTTATTAAAGTAGATACATGTTAGGACTTTTCGTGGATATGTCAGGATTTTTTGCGAGAGGAAAAGAAAAGAAGCTTAATTTATTCTCAAATTAAGGGCCCTAAAAATAATTTTCCTAAATATGAAGTATAACAATAACAACTCTTAGTGTGAGTCCCACCTTCATGGGGTTTGGAGAGATCCAGGTGTAGGCAGTCTTACCCTTGCGTACATGACTGCACGTAGAGAGACTGCTTTCAATAGACCCATATAAAAAGTTTTTCGAAGATATTTAAATGCTCAGAATCGGTTGGTAAAATAATTTAGTAAACACAAGACCTAATTACTTAGAATAACATAAGCTAACATGAACAATAGACAATGGGTAAGAGTTTTACGTACTTTGAGCAGCAAGTGATGACATACTACTAATCTGGCTAATAGAAGTCTACATTCAAACAATTAGAGGTTGGGGGAACCACCATTGCGAAGAGGCTATGACTCAAACAATCAGAGGTGCGATAATAACATCCCTGCTAAGATCAATTTGCTAGCTTACAGGATTGCATTACACACAGGAAATAACAATAACCAGTACAACATAACAACAATCACTACTTAAGGAAAGCTAAAGGAAGAACTAGAAGCATGCTACCTATGATCTGCAAGCTTAATCCTAGATCTCCTCGGATTTCTATCTTAAGCCATATCATCCATTAGATCTACAAACTTCAAATCATTTCTACTCACCTCGTTTTAACTTTTTTTTGGTCGTCCTCTACCTCTTCTACACCCCGAAAGGCCAATCGTCTCGCACTTCCTCACTTGTGCATTCTGACTCCTCCTCTTAACATGACTAAACTATCTTATTCTAGTCTGCCACATTTTACCTTCTATGGGTGCAACTTCCACTTTCTCTTGAATCACTTCATTTTTAATTCCATCCAATCTTGTATTTCTACACATCTATCGAATCGTTATTATCTTTGCTAGCTCCTACCAACCTCTGGACTTGAGGATTCTTGATTGGCTAATATTTTGAACCATATAACAAAGGTGATTAGACTACCATACGATAGACCATCTCTTTCAGTCTTACATAAAATTTTCTTATCACATAAGACTCCAGAAGCACTCATCCATTTTTCTCATCCTACTCTAATATGTTGGTTAATATCTTTGCCAATGTCTTCTTTTTCCTCAATAATAAAGTCTAAATATCTGAACTTCTTGATCCTTGGTATTGCCACAACTTCCATAATGCCTTCATTCCCACCCACTTTCTTACCACTAAACCCACATTTTAAGTATTCATATTCAAGTCTCTAACATATTCAATCTAAATATCCTAAATTCCAAATCCTTTCATTTAAAACAAGAGGTACTTATTTATAATTTTCTGCAATTATTCTTCGAGTTTTGCTTTTGCATCCTATTCTTCTAGCAGCTTCCATTCATTTATGGATTTACCCCACCCATCTACCAAATCCGCCAAACCCTACTTAGCCATGTCTCGTAAGAAACCTTGCTAAAACAATAAAACCCCAAAAGCTTGAACCTTTCTCTCTCCTCCCACCTTTCTACCAGGTTACAAGAACCGAATCGGACTGGCCGGCTGGACCGGTCCAGCCGTGAACTAGCGTTGGGAAAAACTGAACCGACATGATTACCGACCCGACACGATTACCGACCTGAAACCGACACGAAGTTAAGTCGGTGTGGATATAAAATTTTAACCCGTTTAATTAAATGGGTTGATATATTTAACCCGTTTAATTAAATGGGTTAGGTTCAGGTCGAGATTCTCGACACGAAAAAATACCTATTTAACCCGTTTAATTAAATGAGTTAAATAAGTCAACTCATTTTTCCATTTGACATTTATTTGTTTACCTTTTTATTATATAATTAAGAATACAAAAATTAAAAAATGGTGAATTATAATAAATCGGGGGAATTTTAAAGAGTAATTGTTTAATGTGATATGTAAATTTAATTTTTAATAGTATGTAATTACGCACTAGTTGAAAATATTAAATGCGTAAATGGGTAATTAGGCAATTGGACACGGCCTGTTTATCTTAAACGGGTTAAGCGGATCAACCTATTTAAAAACTAAATGGGTACAGGTTAAGATTTTCCAACTCATTTAATAAACAGGTTAGGTTCAGGTTGAAGAATTCTCAACCCATTTAAATTCGACACGAACACGAACCAGATCCGATATCGCCTATTACCTAGCTCTCTCAAGCTCGTCTGAACTTTTGAACCGGCCAAAATCAAAATGAACCAAAAGAATCGGATAAATCAGATAAACCGCTCAAATTGTGATTTAATCATTATTTTAATTTAATTAGCTATTTTAGTGTTTTTTTACCATCAAACTGGGCCAACATAAGACAGAAAGTCAGAAACCCTAAAATTGAGTGAACTCATTTTCCATTTTCTTTCTCGGTCATCTACTCTTCTCTTCGTGCCCTGTCTCTCTGCCAGACTCTCAGTCTCTCATCTCTGATCTCTCAAGCTCAATCTCTCCCATCTCTTTCGATCTACCGGCGCTGCCACTGGCGTGGTTTTCGCGCGCAGCCACCGTGTTTGTGGATCTGCCGACTGCCGCTGCTGCTTGCTGGGGATATTTGCTGCTGTCGCGGTCTCCAGTCTCGACTCTCGCCAATTCATCTCTGAGTTCGCCCTCATCCTCTCTCAGTGCGCGCCCTCATCCTCGCTCTAATTCTGTAATTCATAATTTCATGTTTAAATTGGGTATATTTGCTGCAGTTGCTTGATGAATAATGAATATGAAGGCATGAACTTTGAACTTGGATTGAAATTTCAATAATGATTTTGAATTTTGATAATGTTGGAAACTTCAAAGTTTGCTTCAGTTGCTTGAATGCCGTGTTTGAACATGCTTCAGTTGCTTTGTTGTTGGAAACTTTGCTTTATAGTTCATGGCTTCATGCCTTCATCTATTCATTTGCTTGAATGCCTTGAAACTTCAAAGTTAAAAGTTGAGATTTTGCTTCAGTAGCTTAAAGCCTTAAATAAAATGTTCTGTTTTGTACATCTCAACCCAAAATAAAGGTGGAGATAAATCTGACTCTAGTGACGAAGATCAAAGACAATTTGTTTCATACTTCCATTACGAACCATGAAGTTGTTTTTTGTGTTGTGGACATTGTATGCCAATTGTTAGCTTGCTTGGCGATTGTTAGTTGTATGAACTTCTTGTATGACTTGTAGTCTTGTATTATGACATTCAAGTTTGTGGGTTTGTTTTCACCTTTCGGTATGTAGTATGTGAATTATGGGAACTTTAGACATTTTTGGATGCAATGGAAATTGGGAAGATGCCAACATGGATGTTGCATAATGTGTTAATTTGTAAAATTCATTTTCATTTTTAGCTTATGTACATGAATAAAGTTTGAAAGCTAAAAAAAAAATAAATTGAATAGGGAATGATTTCCAATTTTACATGTAAAACCACCTAAATTTTCAAAATCCGGTCCAATTTGAGGCAACTTGTCTAACCGATCCGACCATCGACCCAGTGTCGTGACAGGTTCGCTGTCTTGTTCGGTTCTGGCAACCTTGCTTTTTACTTACTTCTCGGCTTTGAGATGAGAAGACCCAAGTCGCAGTCGCAGCGCCGTACCTTCGCCAAGCAAAGACGGCAACAGGAAGCCCAAGAAATTGAGCTCCTTCAAAAATGGCTTGAATTCGGCAAACCCACTTCGGGTTCTAACCCTCTCGCCTCTCCCCCCTTGCCCACCGACTCCCCGGTGGGTAAACTTGGCGATGACACCTTCTCGAGGTATGCTGGAGTTGAGCTATTCAAGCAATTGCCGTTGTCGAAGAACACCAGAGATGGGTTGAGGGACTGTAAGTATACCAAGATGACTGACATTCAGAGGGCCTCTTTGCCTCATTCCCTTTGTGGTCGTGATATTCTTGGTGCGGCACAAACTGGTTCTGGGAAGACGCTGGCATTTGTTATACCTGTGAGTTTTTATTCTCGTGATTTGTATCTTTTTGTTGTTGTTGTTGCTTCAGATTCAATTTAGGCTTTCGGGTGTGGGATGAAGAGCTTGGCTCTGGGCATTGCAGGTCGGGGAGGGTTCTTTTTTTTTGGGGGGGGGGGGGGGTAGGGGGATTTCTATTTCCCCAAAATTGTTTTTCTGGTTGTTGTTCGAAAGTGAAGATCTTGGAAGGGAAGAATTGACTTTGGGCTTCATGGATTACGGTAGTGGTAATTATTTGCATTTTAAAATTTGTGTTGATTTTTTATGGATTGTTTTTGTTATACTGTAATGGAACACCCGAAATGTGAATGCGAAAAGTTGATATTAGGGGGTTTCTGAATCATTTTGGTTAAAGCCTGTTGAAAGGTTAAGGCCTTGGAGTATGCTTTAGGAAAAAATATGAAAGTGGAGATGAAGATTTGGTTAGGACATAGTTGCAAAATCCTCCTGCTGTATGTTAGCTGACAAGTTGAGGCATTTGGAATGGAAGAGATCAACTTTTATCATGGTGGGTTGTGATTACTTTTTTGTTTCTTTTGGGTTAATATTTTACTTTTTAAACTGTTATGTACATCAGACTGGTGTGGAACAGTGGAAAATAAACGTGGAAATTTGAAGTTCGGGATATTTATATCATTTTGGTGGCCATGTTGATAAAGTGGAAACATAAATCTAGAAATTTTACATTAGGGATTTTGAATTATTTTGTTGACAAATTGATGACAGCGTTAAGGCCATGGGAGAATTGTCACAGAAATGGAAAATTGTAGGTGAATTTCTAAGTGGAGATATCAGTGTGAGTGCATTATGGCTAGAAATTGAATGGAGCCTGGAGTCCTGCCCAATGAAGGGTACAGCTTGTGCATTATCCATTATGACTATGAAGTTTCAACCTGGTTCTTGGACAATTGCCTTTGGTGATCCCCACCTCTATTACTTTGTGAAAGAAGTCTGCTTTCTGATATGAATCAATATGCCATTCTCTCTTTCCTTTTTTTGTAATTTATAAATATGAGCAGAAAAGGTTTTATCGTGCCCTAATGTGTTATGAAAGAAGCAATATCACAAGCTTAACAGGAAGCAGTTTCCTTACTAGTTACTATTGCTCCTTTTGTTGCCTTGCTCTCCATCACTGTGGCCTCCCATGGCTTGAGGTTAAATGTAGAATTGACAAGTGTTTGGTATTGGCTTGGGTCTGATTGTGGAGGTATGAGTAAAATATTGAAGTGTTTGATATTAGCTGCTGGAACTATTTAGCATTAGCTTTTTGTTTTTTAAACAATTAAATGTTTTGAAGGTGGCAGTTGATGGCCAAGAATGCTTCATTTCTATGATGTAATGAAGTTCAAGGAGTTATTATGTTGTTAACCACTTGTTAACCACTGAGACCTTCAATCATAAGGTGCATGATTCTATTAGTGTTTCCTTCGGTTCTTTATTGCGAAGAGGCTTGTGTAACCTAGTGAATTAAAAATGGGATTGTTTTGTAATAACATCATTGGCATTGTTCTACCCCTTTTTTCTTTTTTGATAAGGAAAAAGATAATATATCCATAATGATAAGGGATGCTTCCAATGGAGGATGCTTGAAAAAGCATCCCACAAAAGACTAATTACGCCTGCAACCAAAATCTATCCACAAAATCAACAACATCAAATGGAGAGGAACAAAATCTTGTCCTCCTGAAAGAATGAAGTCTGCAGCCACTTGTTTTTTAATTGTTCAAGTGAAGTTTCAGCTATTCAACCCCTTAAAAAATTCTCCTATTTCTCTCTATCAGCGACATCTACAAGATAGCATGGGAATAGTTTAGAAAACTGTGTGTTTAACCCCTCTTCCAGAAAAACCTTCTGAAGCAAGTAATTAATAACTGATGTCTTGCATCATGTTAGGAACCACCTAGTGAAACAATTCTAAGCTAATTCCCAAAGGTTTTTTGCAATCGGGAATGGAGGAGTAGATGGTTTGTGTTATGTAAATTGCCTTTGCATCATGAATCACCTATTGACCAATATTTTGCCCCTCTTTTGTAAGTTATATTATTAGAAGTTAATATCTTACCTTGAGAAGCTTCCTACACAAAAATAGACACCTTTAAGGGAAAGCACAAAGTGAAGAAGAATATGATGTATCCCTAAGAGGGGAAGAGAGGTGAAGGAAGTAAAATTTCACATCTAATTTCCTAGTGGCATTGAGGTTCATCTAACCATGTCATGGGGGAGTTGTTGAAAGAAACCCGGTCTAGCACATGGAAAAGAACTCTCATCATCCTCTGAGAATGCATTACTAACAAAGATGGGGTTCCTAGCAATGAAAGAAGAGTTGTGCTCTAAATAAGTGAACGTGTTTTTTTGCTGTAAGGGCATAGACCAAAGGTAAACGGTCCCTCAAAAGAACACCATTGCACTATCTTAAGCCAAGATCCTAACTTATGATAGCTTATGAAAGAATAAATTGTTGGTTGATGGGTGGCCGGTGATGCCTCATATGCAGAAAGGATTTGGGAACTACATGCGATCACTAATTCATCGCCTGGTTACTAGTAATGTGCGGAAGTTAGCTTTGAGTTTGGGCATTAGTTGACGATGCCTAGTTTCATGAGGCATCAATTACTGGCTTGGGAAGTCCTTTTTTTTGGGGAAGAAAGGTCAAATGTAAAGTTTTTCAGGCCATTCCTCATACCATCTTTCGGTTGATGTGGATGGAGAGAAGTAGGAGAGTTTTTGATGGAGTTGAAACCTTGCTCGAGCTCTTAAGAGAGAAGTAGTTTAAGATTTCATTTTTTTTGGGAGGGAAAGATTTTCTATTCCTCTAATACAAATGTAATTGATTTGTGGATAGCATACTTTTGGGTTGTAAATAGCCTAGCTGTAGGATGCTTATTTAGCGTACTGTTTATAGTTTTTCTTGCTAATATCAATGTATTGTTCTCCATCAGAAAAATGTATTTAGTGGTTATAATTTTTTTGGTTTTTTTTTTTCATTTTATATGGAAAAAGTAACATTATATGCATATTCATATAAATCATGGTGGATGGATGTTAGGCAAGCAGCCTCCAAAGAAGTTTGCAAAGAGTGGTCCTTGAAAAGAATTCCATGACACCATCTGTTATGCTAAAATAAAGAACTAGGACCCATCACCCACCTTACAGGCAATATGAAGGTAAAATCAATGCCACCTTGGTTGATGGATATCATCATACTCATGTCTTATGTAAATTGTGCCTACTAGGAATCCGATTGAGGCCCCCACTCCATGTTTGGCTCCAATCACTTCCCCCCATAACTTATCTTTCTCATTCATCAGCCTCCAAAACCACGTATTGGGATCGAGAACATTCTCATTGGGGATAATCATGTCTCTAACAATTAAGCTGCGTTCAACAAGATGGTATATGATAATGTTCTTTTTCGGCAGGTGATAAACGAAAATCTCATGACTTGGTCTAGATGGACATTTCCTTAAATTTTGTGCCTAGGGTAACTCGCAAGTAGGGTGATGGAAGACGTACTAAACCACAACCTAGAGTGCTGCAAGTAATTTGGTATTATTTGTCTCCCCAACTTTAAGATAGAGCTCTTGGACATATAGACTCAAACCACATTTGGCATGAAACATGAGAAAGCTCATTACCGATCAAGACCATATCAGATTGTCCAAACAAAAGTGTTCTGATTATGTGAAATCAAGCACAATGACACCATTGAGTCTGATGTCCAATACTTTTAATAACAACATAAAATATAGCCTTCCCTAATTTTGTGCAACTGCTCTGGAGATTTAAGCTCATTAATGTTAAAATGCAGGTCATATATGCCAGTGAAGGCTCAATAAGATCTAGAGTAAACTATTTGAAAAATGCAAGTGATTGAAAAATTTCCACATAATGTTTCTTGGAAGCAAATATGATCAGATTTCCACTATTGTCACAAATTTCTAATAATTGTTTTTTAAAAAAACCTGGATAATTGATGCCCCTTACATTTCAAGAAAGGAGCTTAAACATAAGGCACCATCACGCCCATAGAATTAGCCCATAGAATTAGATACGTTCAGGAAGCTTGACTAGAACTTTTCGCTTTGGCCTCTTAAGTATTGGCGAAGTTCTATGAGTTGTTTGCTTTGCAACTGCTTTTTTCTTTTCAATAATTCACAGTATTTGGGCTACTTTTAGTGTTAGGAATTATTATCCTACTTATGCCTGTTGAGTTAGAGGCCATGAATTAGGGTGAATTTTATAATGCGAACAATAAGGGGAGTGAGGAGAAATAAACATAGAATTATGGCATAAAAATTATTTGTTGTTTAATTATTCTGTAATTTGTAATTTAGAGTGTATTATTTGTAGAGTTGGGAAAGTCTGACCCGACATGATAATCTGGCCCGAAGTTACTAAGAGAAATCCGAACCGACATGAACTGAACCGATTTCGACCCGAAGTTGATAGGATTTGACCGTTTAGCTTGAAAACATGTTATATTTCAATTTTGAGTAGATTTAAACTATTTACAAGGATGACATGAAATTGACCTGTATATTAAATGGGTCAATCTAAACCGACCCGTTACCCAGCTCTAATTATTTGGGTGACTTTTGTTACCGTAAGATATTTTGCAAGAATATTGAGAGGTTAAATCCAAGTAAAGCTTTTCACCTAGTTTCTTTTTATTCTTGTGGGTTTTTTTAGAAAAAAATAAGTTGTATAGCTTTGCAGTCTTTTCTAAGACTTCAAGCATTATTGCTGCCTGAAAAATAAGCGACAGCCTAATTTTCCAAGGTATCAGCTGCTACCAGTGGTTTACATGATATTGAATAAATCAGGATTTTTTTAATCAAAGCTCATATAAATGTAGATCTGGATTCGTGGTTGCCGTGGACAGATTTTTGACAAACCTCAGGCGAACTTCTAGGCTTTCTATCCCTTACTATTTATTTCCGTGTATCTCTTATCATCAAAATTGCTAGGCGAAGCCTTAAATTCCGAGATTAGTCTACTTGTGCTTCATTGTTAATGAAATATCACATGACCTGTCTCAATTCTTGCCTAGGCCTGTTAGGTTTCAATATTAACGGTCAGTAGTTTGAAGTGTAGAAAAACATGATTTTTACAGGACTCATTGCCTTGGACATTGAAAAAAATATTCTGTACTCAGGCTAGTTACTACTCTCTGTAAAATTGTACCATTTACTTCCCTTGCCTCACTAGTTAAGGAGGCAAGGTGATGACTGATGATTATGATGAAGTTTTTGCTGTCCTCTCTTGCTTAGCAATTTTGATTGTTCTTCTCAGGTTTTAGAGAAACTGTATAAAAAAAGATGGGGTTCAGAGGATGGAGTGGGCTGCATCATCGTCTCTCCTACTCGAGAGCTAGCCAGTCAACTTTTTGATGTTATGAAAGCAGTAGGAAAGTACCATGGCTTTAGTGCTGGTCTTTTGATTGGTGGTCGCAAAGGTGTAGAGACAGAGAAGGAACGTGTGAATGAATTGAATATCCTTGTGTGCACTCCTGGAAGGCTCCTGCAGCATATGGACGAGACTCCAAATTTTGAGTGCTCTCAGCTTCAGGTCCGCTAATTGTGTCTTTTTTTGTCTTCGTTATTTGCTAATTTCATAGTTTTCTACTGATTCCTTTGGTTCCATCCAAAGCTTGCACGTCCAAGATGACGAGGTTAAGTGGTGTATGGTTAGCTTGTATATTAGATTAGTGCCTCACCAACTAAGCTAACTGTGCGACCATGTTGTAAATCATGTCCATGGTTTTCTGCTTGAAGTTTAACTTATGTACAATCCTCAACCTGCCAGTCATCGCCCACTAGCATATATGCTTGCTGCTTGGCTTTGTCTTTTTTTTTTTTTTGTATTTGGCATTGCTTGGTGGTTACCTGAGTGGTTTCCTGCCAGCAGATATTAGTTCTTGATGAGGCTGACCGGATTCTTGATACTGGCTTCAAGAAAGCAATGAATGCAATATTGTCACAGCTACCAAGAAAAAGGCAAACCTTGCTGTTTTCAGCAACACAAACAAAGTCCGTTCAGCAGCTTGCAAGGTTGAGCTTGAAAGACCCTGAATATCTGAGTGTTCATGAAGAGGCCACTAGTGCCACTCCTAATCGCTTGCAGCAAACTGCCACTATTGTTCCTCTACATCAGAAGTTGGACCTTTTGTGGAGTTTCATAAAGGCCCACTTGAATTCCAGGATTCTAGTGTTCCTTACAAGCCGCAAGCAGGTAGCTTTATGTTTTTCGTTTGTTGATATAGTTTATAACTAGATGTGAGGTCATTCATCTATGTTGTTTGCTTTGTTTGTGACATGCATAGTTTCTCAGTTTTTGGTTTTTGGAAGTTTGGAAGGGTGGAGGTTTGGAATCATTGATTCTCTCTTACATGAGCTTATTGGCTGTTGATTATTTCTTTGGTTCAATGCAGTTGACTGATTGTGGTTTACCTTTTGATATATAGGTGAAATTTGTTTTTGAAACTTTCAAAAAATTACGTCCAGGCATCCCTTTGAAGTGTTTGCATGGAAAGATGAATCAGGAAAAGAGGTTGGGAACCTACTCGCAGTTTTGTGGGAAGCGTGCCGTACTATTCTCAACCGATGTCAGCTCAAGAGGTCTTGATTTTGATAAGGCAGTGGATTGGGTTGTTCAAGTGAGTACCGATAGCATTTTGGAGTCGGTTGTATTTTGAGATTTGGTATGCACTGACCAAGTTATTCCTTAGGTGGATTGTCCCCAAGATGTTGCAACTTACATACACAGAGTTGGTCGCACTGCTCGATACAATACTGGTGGACGAGCTGTGTTATTTCTGGAGCCTTCAGAGATTAAAATGCTTGAAAGGTTGAAAGAGGCCAAAATTCCCATTCGTGCGAAGGAGGTGAACTTCTTTGGAACGCATTTTCCTATTTCTCCGTAGATTAGACATGAAAGGGTGCCTCCCCCCCCCCCCCAAAAAAAATGAAAGAAATAATAGTGACATTTTAAATATGCGTGCCGCCTGGCCTTGTCTCCCATTCTGTAGCTAATGCGTTAATTTCTCCCTTAACTTTTCAGGTGAAGAAAGAAAGATTGCAACCAGCATCTCCGTTGTTGTCCTCGCTGTTAGTCAAATATCCTGATATGCAGCCTTTGGCTCGAAGGGCATTCATCACATACTTGAAGGCTATTAGTAAAGAGAAAGATAAAGAAATTTTTGATGTGATGAAACTTCCGATTGATGAGTTCTCAGCTTCCATGGGTTTACCAATTACTCCAAAAATTCGTTTCTTAAACCGTAAAAGGGGGGGCAAAGGTTCTTCCGAAGCAGGCCCCACTCCTGAAATAGATGAATCTGCTCCTGAAACTTTGTTAGAGACTCCGACATCAGGCGGTGATCAATCTGATGAAGATGAATCAGATAATGATCTCCTTGGAAAAGGAAGTTCGCCTCAAGCAAAGCCAGCAATAACGGAAATTGAAGATGTTGTGTATGTTGTTTTGTCCCTCCTCTTAGATAAGTTCTCTATATAATACAGCTGTGATGCCATATTTTGCACTATGTTAACTCTTACTTTTTCTTGGGAATGAGGTGGAGAGGGGAAAAGTTTGTCCTGTTATTTTTCCACTTTGAGCTTAGTTAATTTCATTGGATTGTCCAGGCCTGCCACCAGGGTTTTGAAGAAAAAGAAGCTGAAAATTAATCCTCACAGACCTCTAGGGACAAGAGTTGTTTTTGATGAAGATGGCAATGCACTTCCACCCCTTGCAACTATAGCAGAAATAAACGGCGGCAACCGCGCATCTACAGTTAATGTGGATAAAGGTATGCTTTGGTTAGGGTCTTAGTGAAAATCAGTTTGAAGTTTTTCACTTATATTCCCTAGTTACAGATGCTTGCTAGACATTTTGCTTTTGTTCTTGATAGGAGGACTCGGGTGTTACATTCTCAGCTGTTTAGAACGTGAACACTAGAATTCCTGTTAACATGAAATTTTCCTGTCTCGTCATCTGTTTCTGTTCCACTGCCCTGTCAAGTTAGGAAAAATTTTCATGTGTAGGTCCCAGATTGTTAAAGATGCCTCAATCAGAGCGCACCTGCTAAATAAGGACAGATTCTTAAATAATGGTTATAGTTTGTATAAGATATCTTAGATAATGATACCCCCCCTCCCACTTCAATGTGTCGTAAATTTCAGCATTAGATGAAACAGATATTGTCTGATGGCAAGGGGGAAGTCAAAATGAATTCAAAATAAAGTGAAGTAAAATAGAATATATTCTAATGCACGACTAATTCTATTGAAGTGGAATCATGTAGATTACATTGCTATTGTAACTAGTAAATACATCACAAACTAGTTATTAGTGTGACACTTGGATGATAGTTTAGACTTCAATATGCAATCCTTTGTCTCTTCATCCTACTTTATAATTCACATAATGCATAATTGCTGGCAGAACAGGGGATTATTGTGTGAGCTACGGTCCCTAAAAGTGTAGATTTTATTGCTATTGTATTGAATTTTTGGGGTGGAAACTTAGATATGCTAATTATCGTATTGAGTCTTGGGCCTCTTCGCCCTTGTAGAATTTTGTGGTTTTGCTGTTGCATACGTGCTACATGAATTCGCTGATTACTGTAACTAGCAAGTTATTAAAGATTTAGATGTAGAAATCCTTTGATTTTGGTATTTTTTAAACTTGGCTTCGTATTATGGTTTGTTCTTATATTTGCAAGATTATTGAACTACTCATTGAAGAGCAACAGAGTCCCCCAATATCAACGAAAAATACATGACTAAAATAGCTTGCTTGCAAGTAAAACCTCCTTTGCTTATTGATTTCTGGGCTAAATCCTGAGGGCCTGAGCTGCAGCAATCTCGTGGGGTAATGCAGGCCATCTCCTTGGTTTTCCCTATTCCCACATCCTCCTTTTCTAAGTTGGAGGCCAATACTTGTATATAGGTATGCTGCCCTTGAAAATTGAGGGAAATTTTGGGGGGGGGGGGGGGTGGGACATCATAAATATACAGAGTTGCCTCATTGACATGGTCCTCATGAACACGGAACACCCAAGTGAGCATGGTATAGAAAATGTAGAAAACCAATTCACTTGTGTCAGGTGTATGATGCCCGAAATGCTGTAGACTGCTCTCCTTCATTTCAGGTCTAAAATGCCAAAATTTTACATGGTTGCGGCTGCTTCCGTGAATTCAGATGTACTGCTAATTTCATATATGCTAACTGGGCCATTACGTAAATGAATAATGCTTGGGATTAAGAGTGAGAACCATTTATCAAGACTTGCTTCAGGTGCATCATGTTCATATCTTATTGGTTTTGAAGATACAGTATGCAGTATACATTTAGCTCATCTGTCCAGCTTTTGGATGCATTTTGTGTAGTTAAATTTAAGATTCTGGAAATGCTTTGACTGGCAAAGTGGTCTTACCTGCAACAGAACATTGCAAATGGAATGAATCTTTAGTGTTCTTTTACTTATTTTGCAGTGCAAGAGCGATATCAGAAAGTGAGGGAGACGTTGAAGGAGGAGGATAAAATGGACAAACTTCATGCCCGTCAACTCCGGAAGGAGAAAAGATTGAAAGAGAAAATGAAGTTGAAGAGGGAAAGACCCGAGGAAGAAGACGACGAAGAGGATGCCTCGGAATCAGGTGAAGAAGGTGCTCCAAGCAGAGCTAACAAGAAATCTAAAGTGTACTTTGACAGTGACAGTGATGTTGAAGGGGAAGCCAAGAAAGAAGTTGATATCGACACCAAAAACATTTCTCTAGCCGAACAAGAAGCCTTGGCTCTCAAGTTGCTCAGCTCCATGCATTCTTAGTTCAAATATTTGCATAGCAGAACACCTTGATGTTGAGGACGTGTTAATTTATCTTTTCAAGGCCTCTGTTGTGAATTGGTTTTCTTGGTTTCTTCATGGGCCATCTGCTGATTTTTTAGTAGCTACATAGGCAATTTTGTATCCTGTATTCTAATGTTGACACAAATTGCGGGACTGTTGAGGCCATAGTGTAACCTTTCTTGGGACTATTGATGTTGAATTCAAGCAGGCAAGCATCAATCCATATTTTGTGCATGTGCTTCAATATTGTTCCAGGAAAATTGGTCCATATGCATCACTCAATTGTCAAAAATTGCCAAATCTGAGTTGCATGCTTTTTGTGACATTGTTTCATTTGAAACTAGTACTTATTGTAGGACTCGTATTTTTATAGTAATTGTTTGTCAATACGAGAGTAATTAATAGTTCATTTGTAAAGTTAGTATTCAATATGTCATCAGTCATTCGTGAATAAAGAAGTCAATATTGGTCATACGAAAACATTCACAAAAATCACTATGAAAAGAACTCGTATATGACTCTTCTATACGATATCACTTAAGAACTTGTGATGTTTATATTGCTTGCAATGTCTAATTCTCTTGTTGAACCCAATTTGGGGGGGGGGGGGGGGGGGGAACACCATTAGAAGATTCAATATGACCTCAGGCCTCAGCTTGTTAGTTCCCCAGAAATGCATGTTCTTCAGAGGACGTGTCTTTCCATTGACAAGCTATGTGAGCAATTCAATTTAGCCACTCACATGAGGCCCAACTATGAAGTAGACAAAGGGGCAGGAGAGAACGAGGAACAATGGTTGAAGATGAAAGAGAAGAAGGATGAAATTCAGTCTAATCTCCAAGATCAGGCTATGCTCTTCAGCCAAACACCTACAACAACTTCATGGGTTCCTCCTGACTACAGGGCTTCACCATGACAACCTCCTCATATGTAAATTCATTGAAGCCTGTTCAAGAACAGGGCTTTCAGATTATGGGTACTCTGTTTTCAAGCATAAACCTCGACCTTGCATCTATCTTTACAACACCATGATCAAATCTCTCTCTTCCCTTCATTCTTCAGCTCAAGACGCCATTTGTGTCTTTAATAACATACGGGCTTCCGGGCTTTCCTCTGATTCTTACTCTTTCCCTTTTGCGCTGAAGGCGGCGACCTGGCTATTGGACGTTAATGTGGGAAATCAGATTCATGGGCAAGTGATAAAAAGTGGGTTTGTGACGGAGATTCATACGGCTATTGCCACTGTGAAGATGTACTCAGCTGGTGGATGGGTGGAAGATGCCCGCCAAGTGTTTGATGAAATGTCAAGCTCAAATGATGTTGCATTGTGGAACGCAATGGCTGCTGGATATGCTGGAGCGCGTGACATGGATCATGCAATGCAACTGTTTGAGAATATGCCTGAGAGAAATGTGATTTCTTGGACCACCATGATTTCTGGTTATGTTCATGTGAACCAGCCGAACAAGGCGATTGAGATCTTTCTGAGGATGCGTGCTGAGGATGTGAAGCTCGATGAGGTTGCATTGTTGGCTGCTCTTTCGGCTTGTGCAGATTTGGGCATGCTTGAATTAGGGTATTGGATCCATGAATTCATTGATGAGCACAATCTGTATAAATCCGTCCCTCTTCACAACGCCCTAATTGACATGTACGTAAAATCAGGCAACATTAGAAGGGCCTTGGAAGTTTTTGAGAGCATGGAGCACAAAAACGTGGTAACTTGGACGACTATGATAACCGGGCTGGCCTTCCATGGGCTTGGAAGGGAAGCATTGGGCATGTTCTCTAGGATGGAAATATCAGGAGCTAGACCAAACGACATCACCTTCATTGGTGTCCTGTCTGCCTGCAGCCATGTTGGGTTTGTTGAATTAGGCCACTCATATTTCGAGTCAATGAGTTCGAAGTATGGGGTTGTACCAAAGATTCAACACTATGGTTGTATGGTTGATTTGCTAGGCCGTGCTGGTTGTCTAGATGAAGCAGAGGATCTAGTCAAGAAAATGCCCTTTCATACCAATGCAGCCTTATGGGGTTCCCTACTTGCCGCTGCTAGATTACATGGGAATTATGTCCTTGCTGCAAAAGCCTTGGGTTGCTTGTCAGTTTTGGAGCCTGATAATAGCGGGAATTATTCGCTTCTTTCAAATACATATGCTGGACTTGGGCGATGGAATGAAGCTAGGTTGGTGAGAAAAACTATGAGAAGCTCTAGTGTGAAGAAGTTGCCCGGTGGAAGCTCCATTGAGGTTAACAATGCAGTGTTTAATTTTGTTGCAGGTTATGTATCGTATCCTGACGGGAAGAGGATCTATGAAGCTCTTTGGGGGATAAACAGGCAATGTAAGATGGAAGCCTATGAACAAAATATACATGAAAATTTGTTGATTGAGTGAATGTTGATGTTACAATGATTTATTGCAAAAACTCTTTATCTACTTGATTACATTGACTCGTCTATGCCTGGAAACTATCCACACTCACCCTATAACAATAACAGCAATAACAACTTTTAGTGTGGGTCCCATCTTCACGGAATTTGGGGAGATCCAAATGTAGACAGTCTTACCTCTACGCACATTACTGTTCGTAGAGAGATCATTTCCAATAGATCCACACAAAGTTTTTAGAAGGTGCTTCAGAAGTTGAAAAATCGACGGGTAAAACTAATTTAGCAAACACATAGCCTATTTACTTAAAAAACATAAAATAACGTGAAAAACAGCTATAGGTTAATAGTTTTGCGTACGTTGAGCAACAAGCGACAATACACTACTAAGCTGATAATTATTAGTTATTGAGGGCGGGGGGACACCATAGTTGCGAAAAGAGTATGACTCAATCAATCTAAGGTGCAATAATAATATCCTACTAAATTAAATCTCATAGTCTACAGGATTGCATCACATACAAGAAACAATAACAGTCAGCACAATAGAACAACAATCACTACGCAAGCAAAAACCAAAGGAAGGACTATAAGCACCCTACCTGTGCTTTGCAACCTTAATTCTATATCTCCACCAACTTCTACCTTGGGTCATGTTCTCCATTATACCTACCGACTACAAATAATTTCTAATCACCTCGTTCCCTTTTTTTTTTTTTTTTTGGCCGTCCTCTACCTCTTCTACATCTAAAAATGTTAATCATCTTGCACCTTCGTATTAGTGCATTCTCACTCCTCTTAATAAGACCAAATCATCCTAGTCTAGTGTCTCTCATCTTATCTTGTATGGGAGCACCTCCTACTTTCTCTCTAGTTACTTCATTCCTAATTCTGTCCAATCTCGTATGTTCACATATCCATCTTATCATGCTCGTCTCTACTACCATCAACATCTTGACTTAAGGCTTCTTAACTTGCCAGCACTACGAACCATAAAACTAACCACACTTAACCTTAAAAAAAAAAATAAAAAGGAGTGCGGGGAGGAAAATCAAGAATCTTAAGAATTGCAAATTGCTATATGCTTTCAAGGGTGCGTCTAGATCTTCATGCACCCTGCAAAAGTGAGATCAACCTTTGGAAGTGGCGAGACCAACATTAGTAGGTGGCGGTAGTGTAAGAATTGCATACTGTTAAAGGAACACATCAAGATCATTAAAGCAATGGCATCAAACTCAAAAAACTAAATAACTAATTTAGCAGTCCATATTCTTGAAAGACAGTGGGATTAAGGAAGTACACCAACAAAGAGACGAGAGCAGAAGGGGGAAAAAAATATGCAAAAACTTTAAAAACATTACAAGACGAGTATAATAAATCAAAGCATTAAGAATGAATCAACAGAGACATCGACGACTTGCTTCTCGAATTTGGATCACAACTGTTGTTGCCATGTGCCTTTTGCTAGGAAAAAAGATTGAGGAAAAATTGCAAAAAATAATAATCTGTCAGATAAAAAAAGTGAGAATCAAAACATCAATAACAAAATCAATGAAAATAAAACTAGCATTCTATCAAGTTTGAATTGCCCCTATAGTCACCATTTAACATTAAAAAAAAAAAGAGGAGATTTGAGAGATGAGATAGAAAATTGCTTTTCTTAATTCAAAATTAAGTTTCCCTTCTATTTTTTATGCAACTTTCCTATCTATTTCTTACTATAAATAGAGGGTAACTCCTATGGGTTTGTGGAGACGAAAAAAGTTGAGAGGAGAGAAATTAGTGAGAAATTAAAGAGAAAAAGAGAGATTAAAAGTAAAGAAAGATCATTACCTTACCAAAATTAAAATTAAGGAATTGCCAAACTTTTGTTGGGTTTCAGGCTAACTAGGTGGGTCAACCTGAGGGCCAATTGATGTTTGCATTTTGCTTATTAATTTGATTTTAAGTTTTGTAAATGTGCAATTGTAGTTAAGCATCTCCATCCATTGTAAATTTCTGATTGTTCTTTTATTTCACATTTGGTATGAATCATGGATGTTTTCCTTTCGTTTTATTTTGTATTTGTTAATATCTTGCATGCATTATTTTTTTCCTAGAATGACCCTTTAATTTCCCTATTGGATGAGTAAAGGTCGTTGATGATGACGGGTGATGCTGAGATGCATTCCATTCTAACATCGTGTCTTCGCCCTCGATCCCAAACCTTTGGTTCGTGCCAATGGCGTCAGATGACCCGGGGACCTCTAGAAAACATTTTCTTATCAAGTCATGGGTTTTTCAAGTCAAGGACTTGATAGGAAGAATGATTCTTTTCTTTTTTTTTTTGTATTTTTTTTAAAAAATTCAATGGCGAGATCCCTTTACCAATCCTTGAAAAAAAAAAAAAAACTTTCAGCTGCAGAAAAGGTAGAAGGGAGGATTTCGGCTTTCCAGTCCAAACAATAATTACGGTTTGGGCCAGAAAGCCTGTTCATGCTTTTGGCTCAGAAACCTAATTAGGTCCCTCAGTTAAGGCATGAACAGCTCTGGGCCCTGCTCTAAACAGCACTTGCTTTTTGGGTCAGTGGCTCATACGCGTTCACTGTTCACTCTTTTTTAAGCTTGAGAAAATGCGTTTGTGGCAAAAAAAGAAAAAAAACCTTAGAGCAGGTTCAACAGGGCCTTTATTTTGGCTCGCCCGTATGGAAATGCAGGCCGAGCCGTCCGCGTCCTTTACAACAGTGGGAGCCTGCGAGCGGCTCATGGGCCGGCTCGTGGCCTTGAGCCGGTTCCCCCTTCTTTTTCATGCTTTTTTATTTTTTTTAAATTTTAATTGGTTTTTTCTTTTTTTTTTTTTGGGGATATTAAAAGGAAGGTTGTGTGTTGTGGAGTGGATCCATGAATATTATTTTATTTGGTGAGCCAAAGTGGTGAGCCTCACATTGGAGAGGGAGATAATTGTGAGCTAAAAAATTGGCTCATAAGTTGATGTAGCATATGTAGGTCTCCAATGGTGAGCCAAAAAATCGGCTCATAAGCTGATGTAGCATATGTAGGTCTCCACTGGTGAGCCAAAAAATCGATTCACCACTGAAAATACTCTTAGCATATCCAATGACTTAGCAAGCTATTCGTGGGGGACCGCACTAGAGGGTCTGGGCCATGGTTCCTACATGGTGAAAAATTAAAAAGATTAAAACATAATGATAACTTAGATATAAATTGGTTAATAAAATGCAATTTAACACTAGCATGGTTAACTTGATGGCATGAAGTAAATAAAAAAATGGAGTGTTATCATTTGCCCCATTCGAGGTTTTGGCTAATGTTCTTACGCTCCTAAATTTTCTGAATTATTATTTGTACCCTTTCACCTTTGCGTCAAATAATTTTTCGGTTTACATAAATGCATTTCACATAACAAATTACAAATAGCAAATGTGAAGGCATTTTGGCAAAATTAGCGGTTAAATTTTATTTTTAATGTAAATTTAAACTTTGGGGGGGGCGGAGGAATTCAAAAATGTCAAGTGTGTGAAATTTTTTTAACAAAATCTTGAGGGGTAAATGATAATAATTCAAATAGAAAAGAAGTAATTTCATTATCCTCCTCGAAGTTTTGGTAAGTGGTTTTTTTTTACCCCGTAAACTTTTGGAATTATGTTTTTACGCCCTTTTTACTTTTGCATCAAAATATTATATACCTTGAAGTAACAGAAATGTCTTTGATGCCTTGGAATCACATGACTACTTAATAGCATGGCAAAATGATAGAGTAGAGAAGTTGACAACCTTTAACAATGAAGACGTGGATTTTATCATAAACATGACCAGAATCTTGCGAAGGATGCATGAAGATACATCCAATCCAAGAGATGATGTAGATTTTTCCTAAATTATCATAAATTAGAGTTCTTAAACCGTTGTTACAATCTCTCTTGATCTCAACTGTTATTTCAATTTTGATTATATTTAAATAAATTCTAAAATTTTCTAAATTATTTCTATCACATTTATTTACTCTCATATGTTGAAGATTATTATTATTGGTAGATTAATACATGTAATTATATGATCAACCAAAAGAGGCAACTATAGTGACCTTAGAGAACATAATTATGATAACAATGATTATGGAATCTTCATAAGATAAAATTATTGTTGTGATAAAAAGAAATTGTCTCATTTAGTAGTGGTCTTGGTAAGTTGTCCTATTCCTAATGCTAAACCTTCACATGTATTATATCCTTTAATATTATTTCCCGGTGCTTAATTAATAAGTTTTTCCACATTTCATTGCAATAACCACATATTTAGGTTATATTCTTTTCTATATTACCACAGAACACACGGAAAAAAAAAAGCCAAGATTTGCTCAATGATACATCTATGGAACAAATGATGCAGTAGGGAATTGATGAATGGCTTTGAATAGCTACTCAGGTGTCAACGGGTTTAGGGGTGACAATTCTTGACCTGAAAGCAAAAATTTTTTTGTCGTTATTATGCAAGATTACATTTTTGACCTTTTTAATTTATTTTATTTTTAACATTAAATTATTATTCTGCCCTTTCTTTTTAAATTTCTTTCACTTTATTTTTATTCGTTTTCGTCGTCGGTGTAATAAGTTATCTAAGAGTCATTAATATTCATGTTGGGTTGAAATCATACAGTATATTCAAAGGTAAGCTCTTACAAAGTTATGTTATCTTTAATTAAATTTATCGTAATTGGATGTAGATTTTTTGGTAGAGTGACCAAATAATCTAATCTAGCTTCATAGTGATTTAATAAGTTTTATCTTATACTTTTAGTAGTACAATCAAAAGATCTAAGGTAATCCCAAGCTCCATCCTGTGTATAGTATTTGAAGTTCGGTAAATTAAAACTTTGACCGGCGAGATAATCACCTTCTTAGTTCAATCTAGAATTTGATTATAATCTATTTTTATAACTCATAATTAAATTTTAGTGTGATTCTAATTTAATAGGTGGTTTTTAGTTTTGTAGGTGGGCTCTGATATCATGAATACACGGGTTTGACAACTTTTTATAGAAAAAGGTTTAAAACTCTTTGATGAGAGATCAATATTTGAACAAAGAATAGATAAAATGGGTTCCTAATTGATAAACATGGTACTTTCAGTATAATAAATTAAACAATCAGAAGTTTAAGAAATTATACATCCTCTGTTGAAGAATCTCTTGTTGAGATATGAATCGTTAGACCTCCCGCCACGCACTTCTCCTTCACGGGCTTTACTGGACTTACTTCGATCTTCTAATTTTTCTCTCACTTCTAGCTCTTAGACGAGAAGAGATAAAATTTTAATAGTATCTGAATAGTTCTTTTTATTAGACTGATTTCCCAAAGGGAAAGACATTGATAGCAGAATGCTTCTTTGAGTGATTTTTTCTTCACTCAAATTGCCTCTGCCTTCTCCAAGATGGATGTTAGATATTTATAGCACTCCTCCTCTTCAAGATGCTCACGTAATTGCTTATATCTTGTTGGAGCTAGTGGGGTATCTCGAGGATAAGATAAAGCACAAAATTATAATATTGTTGAATTCTGCAGATAAGTTAATAAGGTAGTGGCCTAATGGTCCACCACGTTACAAAAGTTCATTTGGCAAGATCTTAGGATGTAGGGACAATAACGCCAAAAAGTTGAGATTTTTAAAGATAAGTTTTGGGATAAGGATGCTAGTTGTCGGCGGAATCCTCGCCTTACATCTGTCTTGTTGTTGACAAAATCTGAGTCGTTCTTAGTAAAGCTTGCTTTTCCTCGTCTTTTTTGACGAGTTATGCAAATTTATTTTTAAGAGTTGTGATCCTTGAAATTTGTCTGGTTCGAGCTGATATAGAAACTTCAGGAGTTCATAATCGTCGTTTCCTTCAGTCATTCCTTCTTTAGTTATGATAATATAATTAGCTCCTCTTAGTAGACTTTTTAGTCCTGAAGTATATAGTTGGTCTCCTTGACATTTGACTGCCAAAGCTCCGTTGTTCTTCTGTAATTGATCCATGATTCATTAAATCGAAAGGGATCAAATTTCTTCGTATCTTTGACGTTCAGTTGAAATTGTTCGAAAACATATCCGACTTGAATAATGCTTATTCTGGGATAGATAATACTAGTTTTTTCGTCCTTCTCTGAAGGAATGGTGTGAAATTTTACAAAGATCGATCATTGTTTGAAAGATTTAAGGACTTGGATTATTTCAAAAGGGAAAGATGATAGTTCTGTGAGTTTGGGATTAGGATATACTACATCTAAATATCCAAATTCATAAAGCTGATAAATTGTTTCTGGTTTGGCGTCTATACAGGCTGTCAGTCTTACAAACAAAGATTTGCCTCCACTATAGAAGATTTGTGGAGCTTCATTAAGTTTATAGCACACAAGTTGAGTTGTCCTGTAATATCCTGCAATAAACCGATCACAGATATCAAAAGGAACAAACTTGTTAGTTTGAGTGGTTGGGTCTATAGTTCTTTTTTATAGTAGTTTTGCCTTTAGTTCTAGCTATTCCTTCTCCTCTTCGAGAAATTGAGAGCTTGAACTAGCCTCAGTAAGAGTTGTAGTAGTAGTTTGCATAGTTGGGGAAGTCATTAGCTTCGCAGAACTAGTAGTTATTATAGGTGATATAGTTGAGAAAGTCAGCTTTAGAGCACTAATAGTTTTTAGAAGTTATGCAATAACAGTTCTCCCTTGCTCAAGATCCTTCCTCATATCACTGATGTTTTCGGTAGTTCCTTTGAAAAGTTCATCAATTTCAGTTTGAATGTTGGCAATAATATCTTGTACTCTAGTTTCAAGTTGCTCTAGATTCATAGTGACCGTCTCCAAATATTCATCAAAGTCAATCATGATGTCTTCAAGTTCTTTAAGTTATTTTGGAATCGTCATTGTTGAGATATTCAGCTTCTCTGGTTAAATAGTCTGCAAGAAAGTTATAGTTTCTTAAAACATGCTCATAAATAGCGTTAGATTGAGATAAAAAAGTTTGCATTTCTGAAATTTTCTCATATGAGGTTCATTATCTAAAACTTGTTTAACAAAGGTAGTTGCAACTTTATTGTTAGTTAAGACTTTGAAAGGCTTGAGTAAAAGAAATAATCTCCTTTTTTTAATTTTTGTATAATAGTTAAAATTTCCTTTTCCATTGTATTACAATTTTCTTTAGTTTGGGAAAAAGTTCCGCTATGATATCCACATATTTTGTTAAGATGAGTTTTTAATAATGCTAATCAAATTTTATCAGATGCATCAATTTGTATTATCAAATTATCCTCTGATTCAGGTAGTTTCAATTGTGATAAATTTCTGTGTTCTTCTTTAAGATTTTTAATTATTTGAGTATGATAGTCACTCCATCCTTTTGTATTATTCTTTTTTAACAAATTTTGTAGATCTTTCTTTTTCTTTGCTAAGTCACAAATATAGGCACTAGCATAATTAAGTAATCCTAAAAATCCTTGAATTTGCTTTTTAGTTCTTAATTCATTCGGATCTTCCATTATTTTTTTTGAGATAGATATTGTAAAGATATACGGTTAGATCCTAATTCAAATACTAAAAATTCAATTTTTCTGGTTCTACAGTAGCTTTTTTCTCACTTAGACATATACCTTCTTTTATTGTAGTCTCTACAAATTGTTTGAAATGTTCTCAATATTCTTCAAGCATAGTAGAACTTATTAAAATATTATCAACATAAACCACAAGAAAAGAGTTCAGATGTCTACATGCATTATCCATCCTTCTTTGAAAGATTCTAGGTGCATTCTTTAGTCCAAACGTCATCACTGTCCATTTGTGAAATCCTTGGGGAGTGCTGAAGCCTGTATATTTTATGCTATCTTCTTCCATTTTAATTTGCCAGAATCCCGATTTGCATTCAAATTTTGAGAAGTATTTTTTATTTTTTACAAAATTAATCAAGACTTCTTTATTGGGTAAGAAATAATTATCTGTTTTATTGAATTGATTGAGCTTTTTGTAATTATGAACATTCTAGCTTTGTTTCTTCTTTTTTCTGCTTCATTCATAACCATAAAAGCTGGTGATGAATAGCTTCCTTTTGCTGGTCTAATTAAGCCTTTTTCTAATAATTCTTTGATTTGTATAGAAAATTCTTTTATATCTTTTGAGGTATAGAGTATCGGTTTTTCTTTAATATAAACTTCTTGAGGTAATTCTATCTTGGCTCTAGGGTGTTCTAGTTTCCATAACTGTAAAGGATTGTCAGAATATAGTTTGTTTTAGCTTGTTAATCAAATCTTCTTTCTTTATTATATGTACTTGAAAGGTTGGTTTTTGTAGCTGAGTTGAGAGTGCAACTTTTTCATGTACTTGTCCACCACGCTTTGCGCGCACTCTATGAGGGTGTTTTAGTGTTGGGTTTTAAGTGTATGACTGCATTTGGTAGTGAAAGACATTGTACATGGTGTTTGACTAAATTTTGTAAATTGTTTAAGGAAATCATTTCCTAATAAATTTTAAGTTCTAAATATGTTGTTGTGGGATGAACCCCTTTAATTTTGATTTTGCGATTAGGGGGAAGTTTTTCTTATTTGGATAATAGGAAATCTTGAAAAAAATGTTACTTCTGATCTAGTATCTATTCGAGCTGTTTTGGTAATATCTAATTCTTTTACAGTTATATCAATATATGTAAGGGTAGGAATGTGAAGTTCTTTCATATTCTATCAAGGATTAGTATATTGTTCTTATCAACTAAAGTGATTTGGGGTTTTAGGGAGGTTTCTTATGAGACATGGTTGAATAGGGTTTAACAGATTTGGTACACAGGTGGGGTAAATCCATAAATGAATGGAAGTTGCTAGAAGAATAGGATGCAAAAGCAAAACTCGAAGAATAATTGCCAAAAATTATAAATAAGCACCTCTTGTTTTAAATGAAAGGATTTGGAATTTAGGAGATTTAGATTGAATATGTTAGAGACTTGAATACTTAAAATATGGGTTTAGTGGTAAGAAAGTGGGTGGAAAGTTGATCAAAAGAACAAACGAAAGTGGGTGGGAAAGAATTCATTGTGGGAGGTGTGGCAATACCAAAGGTCAAGAAGTTTAGGTATTTAGGCTCCATTATTGAGTAAAAGAAGATATTGACAAAGATATTAATCAACGTATTAGAGTGGGATGACAAAAATGGACGAGTGCTTCTGGAGCATTATGTGATAAGAAATATTTATGTAGGATTGAAAGAGATGGTCTGTCGTATGGTAGTATGACCACCTTTGTTATATGGTTTAGAATGTTGGCCAATCAAGAATCCTCAAGTCCAAGGTAGTATGACCACCTTTGTTATATGGTTCAGAATATTGGCCAATTAAGAATCCTTAAGTCCAGAGGTTGTTAGTAGCTAGCAAAAATGATAATGATTCAATGGATGTGTGGATATACAATATTGGATAGAATTAAAAATGAAGTGATTAAAGAGAAAGTAGGAGTTGCACCCATTGAAGATAAAATGTGGCAAACTAGACTAAGATAGCTCGGTCATGTTAAGAGGAGGAGTTAGAATGCACCAGTGAGGAAGTGAGAAATGATTAGCCTTTTGGGGTGTAGAAGAGGTAGAGGATAACCCAAAAAAAAGTTGAAACAAGGTGATTAGAAATGATTTGAAGTTTTTAGGTCTAATAGATGATATGGCTCTAGATAGAAATCCATGGAGATATAGGATTAAGATTGCAGATCATAGGTAGCATGTTTCTAGTTCTTCCTTTAGCTTTCTTTGAGTAGTGATTGTTGTTTTGTTGTACTGCCTATTATTCTTTCCTGTGTGTGATGCAATCTTGTAGGCTAGTAGATTGATCTTAGCAGGGGTGCTATTATCGCACCTCTGATTGCTTGAGTTATAGCCTCTTCGCAACGGTGGTTCCCCCTACCTCCAATTGTTTGAATGTAGACTTCTATTGGCCAGATTAGTAGTATGTCATCACTTACTGCTCAAGGTACGCAAAACTCTTATCCCTTTTCTATTGTTCATGTTAGCTTATGTTATTCTAAGTAATTAGGTCTTGTCTTTGCTAAATTATTTTACCAACCGATTCTCAGCATTTAAATATCTTCTTAAAACATTTTGTGTGGGTCTATTGAAAGTAATATCTCTGCATGTAGTCATATATGTAAGGATAAAACTGCCTATACCTGGATCTCTCCAGACCCGATAAAGGCAGGACTTACACTAAAAGTTGTTGTTGTACTTTCTGTTTAGGAAAATTATTTTTAGGGCCCTTACTTTGAGAATAAATTAAGCTTCTCTTCTTTCCCTTTCTCAAAAATTCCTAACATATCCACGAAAAGTCCTAACCTCTATCTACTTCAATAAGGGATTGTCATCAGCGGTAATTGCTAGTAGCAAGCCCTAAGTTTGTGCTTCTTGAAGTTTTATTCCATTGTAAGGTCTTTGTTAATATTTTTTGGTCTCTTTTTAGTATTTCTCTCCAATTTGTGAAAGTTGGGTTTTTTTTTTATATTTTTCTCATCATTAGTGTGAGTTACATTGTTCTCATCTTGAGTATGAACTAGGTTGTTCTCATTACTAGTGTGATTCAAGTCATTACCTTTGTGCAATTTGTTGTATATTTGGAAATTTAGAGCATGAGTTCCTTATGGAGTAGAATTTGAAAGTTATTATATTATATCCATGTTTTCAATTAAGGAATGAGTCAACAATGGAATTTTATGTGGTTCTACTATGGCGATGATCCTTTCAAGTTCAATCTATCACGACAACCTTTGAAGTTGTATTATAACTTACCAACATTCGGAAGATACACATTGATGTTAAAGAATGCGATTGCTGGCAAGAATAATGTTGCAAGCTTAGAGCCGGTCAACAATATATTCACAATTAGTTTTCTGGAGAAAAGGATTCAATTTGATATTTTAGATTTAGTTTTATTAATAGATATCATTGTATATGCCATATGGTTTACCATTAATGAAATATTTCTTTTTCTTATTAGAAAAAATTTGAGAATAGATTTTGAAGTACCTTATATATTATTGAAACTATTAAATAATGTTTTTCCGAGCTAAGGGGTCATATGAATTGCGAAATTATGAAATAACCATCATTTTTCAAGCTGTGGAATGCAACTGTCAAATAGAACCCCCACAAATTAAAGGTTTCCTAAACCCTTCTTCTAGTTACCTCTCTCTCTTTCCCTCTCGTCTCTATCATTCTCTCTCAACGAGCATTGTTCATCCAAGGCTGAAGATCATCGTTGTTGTTAACAAGGAAGGAGTTACTGTCGACTAGAATTTCTAGATTTAAGATTATCAGACAATGATGGTACATTTTTTCATTTTTTTTCTCGCCCTCTCTTCTTGTATGTCTTTGTTTCATATGGTTTGCTTTTGTAAATTCTCTTATTTGTCACTTTGTCTTGGATTTGATCTTCTTCTTTGTTTTCAATTAAGGGGTGAAATTGAGTATAATGTTATATGGTAATTTCTTCTAGTGGGTTATGGTGCTGTAAATTTTTAGGATTAGAGTTGATTTGGTGAAATTGTGCTTATACCTAATCATTAGAGCTTGAATAGCCTTCAAACTATTAAATTATACTAAGCTTGAAAATTTCGCATTTGAAGTATGCAAAATTTTAAGGTTTCCGTTTGGTTGTTGGTGCAACACTCTGTTTAATTGCAAAGTTATAAATGATCCCATGTTCTGAAAGGAGTTAAACCTAAAAATTAGAGCTAAAATAAATAAAAAATTATTTAAATTTTGCATTTGAAGTATCAATTTAGGTATCAACTTTGTTTGTTGCACATTCTGTTTGTTTCTAGGGTTGAAATGTTTGAAACAGATTATTATAAATTGGCTTGAATATGTAATTAAAAATTTATTGGTTCATTACACGGGTAAAATGTTTTATCTTAGCTTATTTGAATTTGGATAAATACCAGCTCATAAATCTATTTAGGGATGTGAAGCTAGTAGCTGTGGTTTAAATCACATCCACCTAGGAGAGAGAATCAGAGGTGGCTACTTACTTCTAATAATGATTGGGTGATTAGTTCATCAGTAGGGGTCATTAAGGAGTATATAGTTTATTTATATGAGCCTAGTCAGCTGCAAAAACTAGTGAAAAGTTTGGACAATTTGCAAAAAGCAAAAGGAAAAGAGCTTGTCTAATATGAAAGTCCTTATAAACCTATAACTTAGCTAACCGTGACTGAAGCTGAAATGTGGGCTGATAATTTGATTGTGATCCCATCTTCTATATACATGAAAGATACTGTTACATTAGGACAAGCCCAATCTATGTTAAAAGCAGTTCGCATGCAACAAAAGCATCTCCCACATTAGGTGGACAAAAATAAAAAATGAGGAGACCCTACCTAAGGCTGTAAAAGAAAAAACCCACTAAAAGACCATCTCAGCCACTCAGCAATCATAGAGATCAGAAAAGTCAACCACGTGCTTCTCCTTCCTCATCATAATCTCATCAAAACTCTTCTCAAACCAACGGTCAAAGAAGTCCCTCGTTATAGCTACTTTAAGCATCTTCTCAACTGTAAACAGTCCTAGAAGACCCTTACCAAGGTCCCAAACCAGCCTAACAACCAAATTCCTTGTTCCCACCTATGATTAGGTTACCTAAACAAATTTCCTTTCTCATCATAACCTCATCTTGAAGGTCTATCTCAGTTGATGCTAACCTCAAGAAGACAAACTAGCCCAACTACACCTGAAAAGAGGCAATCACAGTCATCCAGACAATATATCATGAACCCAAGTAGATCTTTAAGTAGATCTGAAAGAGCCCAACATGTACAATACCACAACCTTCTTTTGTGAAAGCAGTAATAAAACAATAAAGTAAATATGAGCATATCCATCTTGATCAGTTACAAACATTCATCTACTCGAAGAAAGACTTATTAATAGTAAGGATTGACTTAGATGAATTTCAGGATTTTGATGTCTTGAATTTAGGTCATCCCCAAATTCCTGAGTTAGATGTGTTTGATAGCGATATTATGAGAATGTGAAGGAACCAACAGAGGAAGATTTGAAGGACGATAGTGAGGATAGTGACTTTAGGGGAGGTGAGCATGAGGGGTCCACGAAGTATCATTCGACAAAGAGTCAGATGAAAATGAGATGCTGGATTTGGAGGCTGACACGGAGCGAAGGATGACTTTAGGTCATGAGGGCACAGACGGTATTAGGGTCATGTGATTGTGAGTGAGATGGCAAAAGTGTTCAAACAAGGGAGGTTATGGAGTAGGAACAGAGACGGATGTATGACTTTGAAAGAAGGTGATACATTTACATGCAAGAAAGACCTTATAACAGTCATGAATGATTTCTTTGTGTAGCAAGGTATCTCTTTTAGGAAGATTAGGAATGATAAGAGAAGGTACACTCAAAGATGTGCAAATTTGGATTGCACATAGCGAATATATACCTTTGTGTTTGTTGATAAGTGTATATAGATGGTTAATAGACATACAGAAAAGCGCAAGGACTGAAGCTAAGAAAAATGCAGGTTCAAGATGGGTTGCAACCCACCTTAGCCATATTATAGGGCAAACCCAAATACTGATTTTGAAAATATAGAGGTCTTCATAATGACAAAGTATGCGATGAGAGTTCCACAGCACACTTTTTGAAGAGCAAGAAACCTATGAAAATACGATGATGGATATAAGAAACTTGTACAATATATGGAGGAGTTCAAGGCATAGAATCATGAATCCTTTTATTTTCATCAAGTAAGCATATCACTCTCATGGCAAGAATCCTACCTTTAAGAGGTGCCAGATTTGCATTGGTTCAGCCATACATGCTTTCAAAGAGCATTATAAACCCTTGATTGGCATAGATGCCTGCCACATAAAAGGTTAAACACATATGGCTCTCTATTTTAGTCTCTATTTCAGTTTGATCTCTTTCATGATTTAACTCTGTAATCACTGATTACGGTACATGATTCATAACTTCATAGGTCCATACAAGAAAGCAGTCATAACAGCAGTGGTTTTGGGTGGGAACAATTGTCAATTTTCCTTAAGTGATTTCACAGTAAGAAATGAGGAGGAATGGAATTGTTTCCTTGAAGAACTTACAAGGGCACTTGATGCAAGGGAGAACAGCTCCAAGTACATAACTATGTCTGATAGGCACAAGGTATGTACACTTAGTTTCTTTGTTAAGTAATTGTGTGATAGGCAAGGCCACCCTTTTCATGCATTGGTTAACTAAGTGTATATATATAGTCAAGGCATCATCAAAGCTTTGAAGACGGTTCTGTCCTAAACATCAAGAAGGATCTATATGCTCCATTTCTATAGGAACCTTGCTGTAAATTACCATGATAAGTGCATCTGTCTACTTATGTAATCAATTAACTTAAGCTACACATATGATATCAAATGTTGACTGTGTCTTTCTTCCCTCCCATTCCACTTGCTAGGTGCATGGTTTCATTATTTCTTTTATATCGCTACAAATTCATATTGTCCTTTTGTTCCTTTGAAGGTCAAGGATACGATTAAGGAGAAAGAACTTGCAATGCGTTATTTAAGGGATAGAAAGCCATTAAAGCATTGGGCTAGGTTGAAGTTTGATGTTAATCTAAAATCTAATGATAAAATAAATAATTTTGTGGAAAGTTTCAACAATGCAATTAACAAACTTAGGAAGAAGCCAATGTTGATCATGTTGGAAGAGATTAAAAAACTTGTTGGGGCAAGATTTGATAAAATATTTCAGAATACAACATGTTGGGAGGGGAAAGTTACATCATTTGTTAACAAAAAGCCAATGTCGATTGAGGAAGAAGTTGAATTGCGTGAGTGTTGTACATGCTGTGATATTGCTAAAGGCAAATTTGATGTTGTTGAGGGCTGCTCCAACTTCATAGTCAAGTTGAGGGACCATTCTTGTGACTATAAGATATAACAGATGATAGGCCTGCCTTACAAGCACGATGCTAAATGTATTTTGAGGATGAAAGAGAAGCTGGAGCATTATTGTACCCTATGGTTTTCCATTGAAAAATACCAAAAACTATATGATAATATTATTCATCCTATGTTTGACCCCATGCACGTGGGGGAGAAACAAATTTGCCTACCCTTGACCCACCATTTGAGATGAGGAAAAGACGCAGCCAGAAGAAGCTTAACATAAGAGAATCATGATCTTGGTCACAAGTACCACAAACTGAAGGTCAAATTAGATACTTCTCAGGCACTAAAAGGTGCAAGAATTGCAAACAACTGGGGCATAATAGCTTGATATGTGGGAGGCCTAGATATGATAATGGCAAGCTAGTAGAGAGATACAAAAGGAAGAAGAAGACCACCAGCGAGGGTCCGAGACCTGTTGGAAGGCCCATGAAGATCCACAAAGCCAACCAGGGGACATCAGCAGCCACTACTACACCTTAACCTAATCCAGCCAAGCTTCCTAGGTTTCCTTTCTTTAATTAACTGGTAAACAATGCCGCTAGTTTAATTGTGAACATGTTTTGATGTGCTTGCTACGTGCACAGCTTATTATAATATATAACATTTCAGTTTTATCTCCGAATCCCTTATATTTTGGTTGTAATTGGGGAAGTGTGCTATTTGTGTTGAACACTTTATGCTTCTTCAATTGCTGTTAACTGCACGTAGTGAAAGAATGTGCGTATGATGGTGTGAATTAGTCAGTTTCGGACTTTTTCTTTGTTTAGTTATTAACAGCATGAAAGTGATCAGTCCATGTACTCAACAAAGTTCTGATCAAATATTATTTTCTTCAACGTTAATATTACATCATCACAAGCATGACAATTAACGCTACGATTATAATCACTAACACTACAATTAAGCTTTAGTCCACGTCAACTGAACATTTGCCTCTTCATATTTACGTGACCCTAACTCGCCATAAATTCGTCACATCTCATACATTTGAAATAGATTCTTCTAAGGTTTTGACTTGAATGAGAGATGTTCGTTACACCTTAGCAATTGCATTTTCGACAAACTGCTACGTCATCTTCATAATAACTTGATAGATTGCTCCTCGCTGATGAAAAGACTTGCATTTTTAAACCTTTCACATTTTCACAATTTATAAGGCGACTAATATTTTTTGTTAAATAAAACATAATTAACCAAGTATCTCCAATTAAGGACATCACCAAAATTAAATAAATTATTCAATAGATTTATACATTTTTTTTACAAATTGCTGACATTTTATTAAAATTTACTAAAAATATTTAGGGTTTCAACTTCAAATTTATTTTTGCAATTCATACTTCAAATATAAAATATCTCTACAACATTTAAACCCTAAAAGAATAGAGTATACAAGAAACAAACAGTAGCAATTTTAAATTTTTTTAAAAATTAAAAATACCTTGTCTCATCCTTGAGTTGTATTCAATGGAGACAAATGCAATGGAGATAAATCCAAGGAGCGAGAGAGAGAACACAAATAGAATAGATAGAAAGAATAAGTGCGTTGGGCTTGGGGGAATGTTTAACAACACAAAAAGTAAGGAATACTGCATACCATATGAATCATTTAAACAAACTAGCATAATGACTATCCAAAATTTTCAAATCTTAATGATTATTAGCGTCTACCAACTAATATCAGACTCATACACCGATTAGTTTCTAATAGCTAGCTTTTTTTGTGAGTGTGTGAGTGAAGTGCAAAGGTCGATGTAAGCGAGACTCGACCGCGATACTTGGTAACAAATCAAATAGTTTACCAGTTGAACTGACCCTTACTTGTACTAGCTAACTTTCATTGAATATTGGCTAGTATAAAAAAATGTAAAAGAAAGGATCTGCTGATAAAGTAGGGCAAGATAGCAATAGGGTGGGATAGCAATTCGTAGCTAGGCTCGTAGGTTAGTCGTTGACATTATTTGTTGTAAGTTATTTAAATAAAATTGAACCTAGGACAAAGAAACAAAAATTCTATGTCTTATTTTAGTAAAAATTTGAATAATCAGAAATATAAAAGAAGAATATAAGCAATATGCATATTGCTTTGGGTCTTTTAAGGATTATGAAGCTTGCAACGCTACTCCTGTATAGAGCTAGTAGCTAGGTTAGGTTGAGTCAACTTCATATTTGCATTGATTTTTTTTTTTTAATAGTGTCAAGCCTAAGGAGGGCTTTATTTTATATCAAGATCTACAAGGATAGTAATCATTAGTGAAAAAAATTCAAAATACAATTATTTTAAAAAATTCAAAAATTCATATTTTAAGGAGTATGTCTAGCAACTAGCTGAGCTACGATATTGCCCCTCTTAACGTGACCGTATAACAAACTATCAACGATTACGTAATGCCCTATTCTCATAAAAAATCAGAACTACCCAACCCTTCCTCTCTTTTTGCATTGCGATTTGTTGATTACAGCAAGTGCATCGCTCTCTAGGATAATGTTTTGGAAGTCCATATCACCAGTCTCAAGCCCACAAAGACTGCTCCGGTCTCATCTATAAAGATGCCCTGTGATACCCCCTCGTCTTCGCACCTTCAAGGCCTTTTATCCTCCTAAATTCTTCTCTTAGCACATGTCCAACACTTTCATTAGCACACTATTCAGTATCCATACAAGCGTTTGCATTGACTTTGATACACTGAGGGAGTGAGGGCTCTCAACCATCAAAAGATGGACTAGAAACCAAAAGCCTTTCATATAAATCTTAAACAGATACTCTTTATAGTGTTTATGCATTTTGAGTTAGCCTTTTGCCATTTCCTTTTGGCTTGGATAGCCTCAAACTAAAAGTCCACCTCACCGCAGGCTATCCACACAGACCATGCCACCATTAGAGTTTTGCATGTCGTTTCAGGACCCAGCTTTTTTAAGCCCACTGAATGGTGTTCCTAAATCCCACTTTTGGTCTGTCTTCTAGGAACTCTTCCACCCCACCTCTCTCCAACACTGTTGATCCATCGTGCACATGAACATAGCATGACCAAGCATTTTCTTCTATGTTCGACATCATGATACACATCATTCAATTGAATATGCCTCCTTTTCAGTTCACGATGATGCCAAGGATCCCAAAGGTTGCTATCCTTATAAAATGATGAAGCTTTGGCATCACATCCAGGTCCCACAATTATTTCCACCATTTAGTATCATCCGTACGTTACCCTTTATCCACCATTTAGACAAATGTCCCAGCCTTCTCAGCCAATAGGTGATTTAATAGTGAACGTGCCATCCTGTTGTGATCACCAAACAGTTGGAAGGTAGAGATGAGCTAAGAGGAAGTTTCAAAATTACGTGGAAAATATCACTAGAAAATAGCCCGCTGAAAGTGTTCGTGTACCAAGACCCTTTCTCTATGTCAATAAGGTCAGCAACCACTAAATCTCGATACCTATGAGAAAAGCCTTTCTTCTCAGTCATTATCTCATTCGGAAGCCACAATCCATACAAGCACAGATGGATGTCTCATTCCTAATTTGGAGACTCAAACCTTTCTTTAAGGGTGTTTTTGCTCAATAAATTAAATCACTGATTACCTCATCCAAAATTCATAGGCCATGCAAGCACGATAGATGTGTCAATTCCAACTTGAAGACTCAAATCTTCCTTGAAGAGTATTTTAACTTCCCAAATGGAGCGCCAAATGAAACTTGAGTGAGCCCCTCTTCTCGACTCCAAGTAATTAGATCTGCAAAAACATTTTGCTCCCAAAGTCCTTACCACAAGAGTTCATTACTGGTGACTATTCTCCAATCCTACTTAGCGAAAGCGGCATCCTTTACACCACTTATGCTTTTCGATAGATAGAGATGTTTCCCATTCTTCCATTGGACTCTTTTATCATTACTGCTTACGTCCCTCCAAAATCGAGCCAAGATGATATGGACTTTATGTAGGAACCCCTTTGGCAAACTTAATACACTCCATGTAGGTGAATGGATTGTGACCTTGATCAGCACCTCTTTCCTAGTTTCAAGAGAAGCTTATCTTTCCACCCTTTCATATCTTTCCAAAAGTTCTCCATGATACTAGCAAACGCGACCTTCTTGGATTTCCCTAGTGTTCTATGATAGTATAACATAAATAACCCATTAAGATGAACTAAAAATGCAAACAATTACTATTACCATATCCCATTAAGCGCAAAGTCAATTACTTCCCTTTCCAAGATCTTAACTTGCTAGTAACAACCAGCAAAATGATTTTGTGAAAATAGAAGTCCATTTAACTGCAGCATTTAAATCCCCCCACTCCATTCCTACTCAACCTGCCACACCCAATCAACCAAAAGATAACTGCTAATGTGAAAAGTAACACACCCATCACAATGATGCCCCCGGTCAAGCTCTTAATTCCGCATCCTAAAAAACCCAAAATTCATTTAAACCAAGAACAAAGAAACCCAAGCACAAATCAATGAATTAGCTACTCACAAGTATAATAAATGTTAATGTCTTCCCAGACTCAATTTGGTCGGCACCCAAGAATATCACGATCACACAATGAAAGAGGCAAAAACCCTCTGAATGTTAGTTAATCATCTTTGTATACTTACAATCCCTCAACCCATCCCTGGTGCTTAACCCTTGTTGTAACACCTTGCTTGGAGGTGGTAGGCGCATTACTGTCATGGATGTTAGATTAGGAACACCCCCAAGGCTTTCTAAATTTCTCAACCTATGTTAATAGATTATGGCAGCGGAAGCTCATAAGAAGAATATAACTGAAGTTGCCATGGTAGTTCTAAAGCGTACATTTAAATACATATTTACACCAAATCCATAAAAGTCATACGTAATTACATATAAAATACTCTGATATCCAATTCACTAAGTATCATCCATAACACAAACACATAACAAGGCTTGCATTGTTGGCTTAGTTCTCCAAAAGTATTTAATAACAAGCTGGCTTTCTTAGCGCTCATATGGTCCCTTTTAGCTTCCAAAAACCTAAAAATGGTAAGGTCATAAGCTCCTCAAACCCAGAGAATAACCCTTACCTTTCATGTCATTACACTTTACATATTATCTGGTTTACACATAGTCAACAACAACAACACCACCACCTCTCATTATAGGTCCCGCTTTGATTTACACATAGTCACATAATACATATTTCAGTGAGAATCAAAACATAGCACATCTTATGGAATGCGACATAAGAACATACTCATGCTTCAAAAATAGAAACAGACTCATATCCCTTTTATCCATCATCGTTCTCAAATCGACATGAACTCATATTTTCATATATGTGTCATGAGACGGGCAATTAATTAGCTCAATCATACTTGTCCCATACCAACTACAATTTAAGGGAAAGCAATCGTTTTCACTCAAGTAGCTAAACAAGATCCACTGTTAGTTAATTCACTAAGCTAACTATAATTGTCCCAAACCAACCACGTCGTTTGGGCTCCTAATCTTCACTAGAGTCCAAAAGAAAAAGCAAAGCTTGTTGCGCCAAACTAATGGCCTGCCCATAACCATAATTGGCGCATGCATAAAAGCATATTTCTTAAGAAAGTTCAAATACTAATATAAACATATAATATATTTGTTTAAACATACTTATCCATTACACGTATACTTTAAATCAATCACAATATCACAAACTTCACAAAATATTCCAAATCCAAGCCAAAGTCCAATTCCATAACATATCATATATTCTTAGATTAACAAAGTTCTTTAACTTGAGGAGATCTACCCATGGCCTATGCAAAAAACTATCACAAAACACAAGAGTTACAAACACATCCTGGTGGATCAGGGGAAGTCTACTCAAGGTACCAGCCAGGGACCCAATGCTCTAGAGTATGTGGATGCCCTCAAATCACAAATTGTAAAGTCACATTCATATCCTATAGTACCAGGGACCCACATAGCTTCCCAATAACATAAACTGAAGAGTTAATTGGCTGATCAGGCAACAGCCACTCAAGGTACCAACCTATGATGCACACAACTCCAAACACAAAGACAACTACTTATGCGGCCATAACTCTATAATCTGACTATAACGGCCCTATGTAAGATATGACTTCGTTCCCCCAAAACAAAAGTTAGTTATATCATAATCATATTGCTATAACTTATTATTTCCAAAGAAACTTTTATCCATATACCAAAATATAACCAACCTAAGGCATAATCCACCATTCATGAAAATTTGCACACAAATACAAAATATTATGAATATTTCACCATAAAATCTTCATACTTTTTCCTAAAGCAAATCCTCCACAAAAATTCAAGTAGTACCCAAAATTATGCTTTAAAATAGGCAGTTCGAATCAAAAATCCATAATTCATGTAGTGCACCTACAAAATTCATGAAAAATTCCAAAAAATTTAAAAACATCATAGAGAATCTACACTCAAAATTTTAGAATTTTTGGCAAAGCCAATAATTACCAGAAAATTTGAACAATAGCCACTAAAATAGAACAGTTTCAATCAAAAATTCATAACTCATGAACTACACATCCAAAATTTATGAAATTTATAGAAAATTACCAAATAATAGGAAAAATCTGCACTGAGCTTTTCATAGTTTTTCATGCAACCATTGATTCACATAATTCAAACAGTATCTAATTCTGTGCAAATATGAAAATTAAGCTTATTTTCCACCGTTTTGTTCTTTCAATACAAGTAATCAAATCAATTGTCCATAGTTTAACCTATATATGAATAAATCCACAACATAACTATCAATCAACATTCACATAATCTAAAATCACAAATAACCATGAAAATTTTAATGATGGGTTCTAACAAATGAATTCAGGATTTTAATCTACTAAACCCCAAAACATCAAATTCATAGCTTCAAATTTCAATTGAATCCTCAAATTCAAACATTAATTATTAAAATAATCTTTCTTGTTTAATTTTAGGTTGAAGGGAAAGCAAGATTACTCACCTTTAATCCAGCAAGATTGCTGTGGGTTTTGGTTGAGAAAACAAGAGAAGCCCCTCCATTTGGATAACTATCACGTGAGATTTTAAAAAAAATCTCGGCCCTCTTTCTTTTTCCTTTTTTTGGTGCAAATACTACAAAATGAGGCATACCTCTAATTATTCCCCAAAACATAATAATGTTAACTTAAATCATGCATATATGTCTAAAATAAAACACATAAAATATATGCACATAAATCACACATTCACACATTAGTCGAAGTTAGTAATTAAAAAAATTCGAAGTGTTACACCAAGTATACCTCAAAGAAGATGTTGCCCCGAAGTTTACCCACCGGTGAGTGGGCATGAAGGGAGAAGCAATGGTATAACTCTTGCAAGAGTCATAAATTAAGAGAAATATGAGAATAAGAGGGACAGGTCATTACACCCTGACCCTTTCCCGGGTCACAGACAATTACAAATAATGACTTTAAGAATTGATGACTGACCTACAAATCACCATAAGTCTTTCCAGTATACTTCATTATCGCTCACATACTACCTTAGAAACTTCATAGAAGGTTATCGTTCCCAAGATTTCTCGACATCAAGCACGCTTAATTGTAGAGTTTTTAAAACTGGGCTTTTCGAAAAGGAATGTGCACCTTTGGTGATATAAGCAGTCATTATGTACACCTTTGGTAATCTAAGAAGTTATTTCAAATCCTTTCGGCCATACTCGGGGTATTATAATACCGAAAAGAGGTTTGGATGTTACATAGGGTATTAGAGCTGACTCGCAATTGTGAACTGTGACGGTGGACAGGAGAGCCTTGACAGTCATCTAGCAGGAAAAAGATACTAGTTGTAGGCCATTGGTCAAGAGACGTGTAAATCAGTCGCTTAGTGAGGCACAACAAGGATGTTGTGCTCTTCAAATGGACCCACTTTTCCTTTTCAAGGACCCACTTTCAAGAACTCCAATATTAAGCGCGCTCATTGTGGAGAAGTCTTAGAATTAGTTACCTCATTTGAAGTTTCTTAGGCAAAATGTTGGAAAGACTTGTGGTGGTTTGTAGGGTTAGTCCTTGATTATTAAAACCGTTACTGGTAATCGTCTGCCGCCCAGGGAGGGAGCGATGTGTTACAATATCCGAAATATGTATAAAAATCACTAATTTTTTTAGAAGTCAACACTACTTATAATAGGAGAGGTTTGAAAATAAAAAATCGCTATGTAAAATTGTTAGAAGCTTTAAAACAAAATCCCACTATGTAAAATACCCTTATGTTCTAAAGAATCTGTGAATGACCCTCCATCATCTCTTTTGAGAGCTTTAGAGACAACCAAACTTTGAAGCTTTGCTAGGAGCGCAATGAATATTTCTCCTGTCATATCGTGCCATGTCATCCACGCTTGCGCCAATGAGTAGTGCTTGATAGGTTTTAAAGAGCTTAATAATGATAGTAGTTAGTTGCAGCTTGCAAGGCCCAAGAATTGAATTCTATAATTAATACATGCCCATTATATATAATCGGTTTATTACCTTGTAATAGCAATATAACGTACATAATAAGTATGTGTTATTATGAGTAACTTATGAAAAATAATAAGGTGGTTGGATAATATAATTTTTAGAATTTATTAAATCATATTAATGGATAAAATGGTCTTGAAGGATATATCGTAACTCTTACAAATTTATCACTACCTACTCTTTATTAGTGTCAATAATCCAATTAAAATTCATGGAACGTAATTGAACTTGGGCAATGTTTTTCTTTTTTTTTTTAAAATTTATTCGGCCAAGGCATGGATTGGTGGAAATTAATATGTACAAATGGGTTGCCACATCAGTATGGCGAAATTGTTGACACATGGCAAAAAGAAAAAAATATGTTGTGTTCCAATAAATCATACATGTAGATATAGAGACACGTCACTTATCCTTCGTGTTCTGTTGAATCTCTCTCTCAACATGAACAATTCAGGTTCTGAGGTGGACTGTATGCAAGAATTATGAATTCTTTTCTTAGTCCCTCATTGTTTGCCCCTCGTATTCTCATTCATGGTGTAATATCTTCCTCCTCTCGTGTTAATCGCCTCCCATCCTCAATTTCAGAAAAACAAAGTAACTAAAATGTATTTGTTTGGTAAATTTAGCAATCACATTATTCATAAGCAAATTATACAAAAAAAAAAAAAAAAACTAGTAGTGTACACTACAAAATTTAATAATAAGAGACATTTTACAACGGTGTGTTCTATACTTCTATTGACAAGAACCTAAGTAATGGAAAACAGAGTATTTTAGAATTACGTTATATGATACTTTTGAGATTTTAGACGTTATTGTACTAGACAAATAAATACGTGAATTGTCAAATTCCAATTTTTTTGAAAAAAAATTGTTGATTTTAAAACTTCCTGAAGTGCCAGTGTTGAGTGTGTTTTTTAATTTTAATTCATAACTTACTTTTTATTCTTTTACGAGTTGTATAACATACTAGTCAGCATAAGCATATATATCAAGGGGTGTCAAACGGGTTGGCGCTGACAAAATAATTTTGGCTTTATTTGTTGAATTTACTTTCTTGCCCTTTTAAAATTTTGTTCTTTTGCAAAAGTTCTTTAAGGTGTTGCTTGCAATTATTCTTTTTCATCAGCATCATATGTTATTTGTGAGTCGTTTAGATTCATATTTGGCTGATACCATACAATATATTCAAATGTTTTTTCTAAAAGAGAAATATTATCCTTTAATAAATTTATAGTTATGGGATGAACTCGTACTGGTATAGTTGATAAATAGTTTAACCTGTTTTTATAATGTTCTAACAAGTTTTGCCTTAGGCTTCTAGGAGTTAAATCAAAACATCTTAAATAGTCCCATACTCTTTCTGTTGTATAGTATTTTAGTTTAGGTAAATTAAAACTTTGTCCTGCCAAATAATTACCTTCTCTATCTATCTTAGAGTTAGATTGTAATTTGTTTTTAAATAAATCCATTGTTTTAGGAGTGTTAATGTTGTTGTCAAATGTTTTGTTTAGGCTCTAGGCTCTGATACCATTTAAGAGTGAGTTGAGTGGTTTTTATGGAAAAAGCGGTAAAACCATTGGTTGAATTAGCTATGTGATTCACACAAAGAGATCTATCAAATTTTAACAACGGTACTCAGATACTAAATTATCAAATGAAAATGTAAACTTCATATCATATAATCCTATTTAAAACAAAATTGAGTTAAAGAAATTATACCTTCAAGAGTTGGATCTGTCTTACTCCTTCGCGCTCGTCTTACTCCACCCTGATGCGAGACTTATCTACTCGTTCAGACCTTCTCCTTCTCTTTGATAGTACTCCTTCTTTGATCAAAGTTGTAATAATAGAATTATAGACATAAAGTTTTGAGAAAAAGCTCTCTTATTTCATCGATAATTTTTCTCCTTTCCTTAAAGGGAGGAAATCAGAACATTTTTGAAAGATTTCTTACAACAGGATTTTCTTTCTTACAAATGCCGATGATTCTACTGAAATCAGCTAACGTATTTATAGGGGAAGGAGATGCGCTATGACATATGCGCTTACATCATAGGAAATCTCAAGAGATAAGGTTGTCAGCTAAGAGATAAGATTACAGATAAGGTTTTCACTGTTCTTGATGAGGTTGCTGAATGTTCATTGTCTTCTTATGTCGGCAGAGATAAAAGTTGATAAAGTTGTGGCCCCGTGTGTCTCATATGATGACAAAGTTGAAAAAAGCCGAGTTTGCTTTTGCAATAGTTGTCGGCAAAATCCTAGCTTTACCTCTGGCTGTCGTTGGGAGGCTACATCTTAACCTTTGGTAATGAAAGTTTCTGTTCTAACTTTCTTCATCATAAGTAAAAATGTCTTTGCTTCTTTTTCTTCTTGCTTTTTAGTAAACTTGGAGTAATCTTGAAGCAAATTGCAAAGAAGAGCATTGTTTGTTCGTTTGAGGCAGGAAATGTCAAAATGCAGGTCATAACATAGGGGAATCAATACATGAGAGTTGTGTTGATCAAAAGGGCATATATGCACATCCGGGATGATTTTTGTGACAAAATAAAAGATATGTGGTTCATAAGCAGTCCAGTAGGTAAAGGACTTCTGATAATATCTGACTGATTCAACATAACCAGTAGGCATTATGATCAGTACTGGATGATTATTGATATCTTGAAGGAGTGTTCTGTAAGCTTGGATGATTTTGAGATATTGATAGAAGGGTAAATCTTTTGAAAGATACCATTCGTGATAGTCAATAAAAATGGCATATTCATTGTAACGAGGTCCAGCAAACGATGTGTAATAAAGTTCATGATCTCGGAGATAGAATAAAAGTGGTTCAAGAGAGGAGTTGAATGGAATAAGATCACTAGGATAGTGGTTTTTTGCTTCCATTGAATAGTTCAAAGAGTTCGTTTGCCAGTATTGTGAATAACTGGGCTTGAAGCTAATTAATTAGCTTTTAATTGTTGCTTCTCTTCCTCTTCTTCAGAGAGGGGTTTTGAAGCGTTTCCCTGATTTGGTCGAAATGAGAGTTTAGAGAGTTCAAGAGTTCAGATGGGATTTTATTCAAATCCATCTTGATTGAGTTTGACTAAACTGTTTAATAGTTCATTGGAACTGCGTAGTTCCATTGCCGCTTTGCCTTTGTCCAGCGAACTCATGTTCTCTTGTTGAATAGTCTGCAATAAAGTTGTTTTTTCCAGCAACATGCTCATACACAGCATTAAACTGAGATAAAAAGAGTTGCCATCGATGTAATTTTCTCATATGAGGTCCATTGTCTAAAACTTGTTTGACAAAAGTAGTGGCTGCTTGATTGTCTGTTAAGACTTTAAATGGCTTGGGTAGCAAAAACAGTCTCCATTTAGTAATTCCTCTAATAATCGCTAAGAGTTCTTTTTCCATTGTATTATAATTTTCTTCACGTTCAGAAAAAGTTCCACTGTGATAGCCACAAATTTCATTTAAATCAGTCTTTAAAACTGCTGCCCATGTTTTATCAGATGCGTCTGTTTGCAGAATTAAGTTGTCTTCAGGTTCAGAGAGTCTAAGACTAGGAAGTTGTTGACATTCTTCTTTTAATTTTTTCACGATTTCTGTGTGTTTTTCCATCCAACCAAGAGTATTGTTTTTTCTGAGTAGGCTTTGCAAATCTTTTTTCTTTTTTGCTAAGTCTGGGATATAAGAGCTATAAGAAACCTTGAATTTGTTTCTTTGTTCGCAGTTGGTCTGGGTATTCCATAATTTTTCTAGAGATATGAGGTTGTAAGCTGATTCCGTTTGTGCCAACTTCAAATCCTAAGAATTCAATTTTCTCTTTTTCAATTCCAGCTTTTTTCTCACTTAGGCAAATGCCTTCTTTAATAGCTGTTTCCAGAAATGTGTTGAGATGCACTCGATGTTCTTCAAGAGTGTCTGAACTTATTAAAATGTCATCTACATAGACAACAAAAAAACTGTTAAGATGTTTAAAAGCATCGTCCATTCTTCGTTAAAAAATCCTTGGTGCATTTTTTAGTCCAAATGGCATAACAATCCATTCATAAAATCCCTGAGGGGTACTAAAGCCTGTATATTTAATACTTATTTCTTCCATTTTGATTTGCCAAAAACTAGATTTGCAATCAAATTTAGAGAAGAATTTTCTGTTTTTTACGAGGTTAATTAATACTTCTTTGTTCGGTAAGAAATAGTTATCTGTTTTTGTAAACTGATTTAGTTTTTTATAGTTGATTACCATTCTATCTTTTCCTCTTCTTCTTTCTGCTTCGTTGATTACCATAAAGGCTGGAGAGGAGTATGCTCCATTGGATGGTCTAATGAGTCCTTTTTCAAGTAGCTCTTTTATTTGTATAGAAAATTCTTTGATATCATCTTCAGAGTATAACATAGGTTTTTCTTTGATATAAATTTCTTATATTAGTTCTATCTTAGCTCAAGAATGTTCGGGTTTCCAAAGTTGCAATGGATTTTCAGAACAAATTCATTTGAGTTTTGCTAAAAGGTCATCTTTCTTGATGATATGAACTGTAAAAATGGGTTTTTGTGTTTGTATTGGAAGTGCAATTTGTTCATAGCCATGTCTACTACGCTTCGCGCGAACTCTGTATGGTTGTTTTAAAGTGGGTATTTTTAAAGTGTGACCACATTTTGTAGTTAAATAAACAGTATAAGGAATTTGTGTAAACTTTGCAAACTGTTTTAAGAAATCATTTCCTAATAAGATATCATAACTAGAGTTATATTGTAAAACTGTGGGTATAGTAAGGATTTTATTACCCAAAATAATGGAAACATTGTTCTGAACCAAATCTAAATAGGTAGGAATAGGGTGAACACCTTTAATTCTAATTTTACGATCACGTGGGAGTTTATCCCATTTTGGAAGTAAAAAGTCTTGAAAGAAGGTTACTTCTGATCCTGTATCAATTAAAGCAGTGGTAGTGATATCTAATTATTTGACAGTTACATCTATGTACGTAAGAATCGGTATTTCAAGTTGCTTCATATTCTTTCAAGAATAATGGTAGTGTGTTGATTTATAAGAGTTATATGAGTAGGACCAATTTCATAGTTTGTATATTGGTCAAAGAAATTCATTCCTAAGAGTATATGATAAAATTCATTTTTGATTGAGTGGTCTATATAGCAATCAAATTCTAATAAAGTGGAATTAGGAGTTTTCATCATTATTCTAGAGATTTGATTTAGAGTTGCTCTCTGTCCATTATAGGTAACAAAGTTATATTCTGCTGCTGTTGAGACTGATATGGGCAAAGGTATGCAATGACTTTGAGATGCTTCAGTATCTATCAAGATTTTATTAGAGATCCAAGTTTGTCCATTAAAATAGTCCAATTTTACTTTGTAGGTACTACTTTGAGTATTTGTTAAAAAAGGAGGTTTTGATCTAGGGATTGTACTATAGCTTCATTTTAGAATGGGTTGATTCGCTATTTGTATTCCTTTTTCAGTATAAGAGAGTCTCGGTGCTTGATAGATAGTTGATGCTTCATCTTCTTCAACTAATTGAAAGTCTGTTAATGCAGGTATTTTAGCTTCTTGCATAGGAGGAGAGATTATGGAGCTGATAGTTGAAAAAATTGGATCAACAGTTATTTTTCCTGTTTGTTTTACATCTTTGATAGGAAAGTTAGTATTGGAAAAAATGTATAAACCTCTATAATAAAAGGATAACGCATCATTTCCTGGTTGTAATCCGATAATCCGATTTCCTGGTTATTTGTGAGTCGTTTAGATTCATATTTGGCTGATACCATACAATATATTTGGCTGATACCAAACTTTGCAAACTGTTTTAAGAAATCATTTCCTAATAAGATATCATAACTAGAGTTATATTGTAAAACTGTGGGTATAGTAAGGATTTTATTACCCAAAATAATGGAAACATTGTTCTGAACCAAATCTAAATAGGTAGGAATAGGGTGAACACCTTTAATTCTAATTTTACGATCACGTGGGAGTTTATCCCATTTTGGAAGTAAAAAGTCTTGAAAGAAGGTTACTTCTGATCCTGTATCAATTAAAGCAGTGGTAGTGATATCTAATTATTTGACAGTTACATCTATGTACGTAAGAATCGGTATTTCAAGTTGCTTCATATTCTTTCAAGAATAATGGTAGTGTGTTGATTTATAAGAGTTATATGAGTAGGACCAATTTCATAGTTTGTATATTGGTCAAAGAAATTCATTCCTAAGAGTATATGATAAAATTCATTTTTGATTGAGTGGTCTATATAGCAATCAAATTCTAATAAAGTGGAATTAGGAGTTTTCATCATTATTCTAGAGATTTGATTTAGAGTTGCTCTCTGACCATTATAGGTAACAAAGTTATATTCTGATACTGTTGAGATTGATATGGGCAAAGGTATGCAATGACTTTGAGATGCTCCAGTATCTATCAAGATTTTATTAGAGATCCAAGTTTGTCCATTAAAATAGTCCAATTTTACTTTGTAGGTACTACTTTGAGTATTTGTTAAAAAAGGAGGTTTTGATCTAGGGATTGTACTATAGCTTCGTTTTAGAATGGGTTGATTCGCTATTTGTATTCCTTTTTCAGTATAAGAGAGTCTCGGTGCTTGATAGCTAGTTGATGCTTCATCTTCCTCAACTAATTAAAAGTCTGTTAATGCAGGTATTTTAGCTTCTTGCATAGGAGGAGAGATTATGGAGCTGATAGTTGAAAAAATTGGATCAACAGTTATTTTTCCTGTTTGTTTTACATCTTTGATAGGAAAGTTAGTATTGGAAAAAATGTATAAACCTCTATAATAAAAGGATAACGCATCATTTCCTGGTTGTAATCCGATATCCGTTAAAAGTTTAAATTGCAAATTTAAGGTGTCTTCTATATTTTTACTTTGTAAAGTTACCGAGTAATTCGGGTAGCATTCAAAAATTAATTTTTTGTAAATTAAATTCCCTTATAGAGTTCCTAGATGACTGTTTTGAATATTTCGAAATCTTTGATCATGTAGAGATAGAATTATAGGTGAGTCGATACCTTCTTTGAAGCATGCATTTACAGCAATTTGTATTCCTTGTAAATGGACATATTTAATTAATTTTCTGTCCTTAGTGGGAATTTCTTCTAGAAATTTATCAATTATTTCTTGAGTCATTAATCGTAATTGAATATTTCCTTGTAAATGTTGAATTTTGACTGGTTGTTCTGTAGTATAAAGCTTAAAGTATCTTATTAATTTTCGCGTTAGAAAATCATCTAATTTTTTCATAAAATTTCGAGGGTCTTTCAAAGATAAATCAGTTGCTATAATCTTTTCATAAAGTTTTTGGTTGAAAGTTATTATTCCAGTATAATTTTCATTGTTTTCTTATTCTTGTTGTTGTATAATTTTTGAGTCTTCAGTACTTATCTTCTGTATCTGAATAGCTGTCTGTTTCTGAAGTACTTATTTCAGTTTCTGAGTTAAGAGATTCACAACAACTCGAAATTGCTTCATGTATATTAGTGGTTATTAGATAAAATTCATCTTGAATTTCTTCAAATTCTTCTGAGAATAGTTTTCCTACATTTGCTTTTCTTTTATTACAGTCAATAGATTTATGTCCTATTTCTCTACAATTCCAACATTGGCAAGTGGTAGGTTTTTTATTTCTTTTATAATATCTATTCTGTGGGTTAAAGTTCTCTTGAGTCAAATTTTCATGTCGAAAATGTTTACTACTTTTTTGTGGTTTATTCACTGATTTTTCAGTTTTTGCTTTTTCAGTCTTTGTTCTTTTAGTTGGAAATTTCTTCTTTTTAGAGAATTTTTTCTTTAGGGTTTTTCTAGGAGTAGTTTTCTTGTTATTTTGTTTTACAATTCTTTTTCTTTTAGGTCTAAAATTTGGATAATTTTCACAGCCATATTGTCCTGGTTCTTTTACATCTTCACAGCAAAGAGTTACTTCTTTAATATATCTTCTTCGACTTTCTTGTAAACAGAGTTCCATCATTTCTTTGTTGATTAGAGACTGAACTGCAGCTACTGATCTAAAGATAGTAGGATGGCTTGCATATACTTCAAACTTGTCTGAAAGGTATTTATTCCATGGATGAGGAAATTTATTAAGTAAAAGTTGGATATAAGGCTCTTGATTTTCCGTAGAATCATAAAGCTCATAGTAATATTTTTCAAATTCACGAAAGAAACTTTTATAGTTGCATAAGTTACAGATTCTTAAATTGGTCAGTTTATATAAAGCTTCTTTTTTCCCTTCTAGTCTGTTTAACTCTGGGTTTTCAATAAATTCGTATCCTTGAAATTGACCTAGTAAATATTTTTCAAAGGTCCAGACTCCATGTTCAATGGAAGTTCCTAGATTTCTTTTTACATCTACTTCTATTAAATTTCTTAGCGCTAGAGATATTCCACTATATCAATTTAGTACATTTCCTTGCAAAGAGTATATTATTAAATTGTAGATAGCATTAACATCTCTGTCTTCCGCAGTATAAGTTGGTTCTTGCATTAAAGATAGTATTAGTGAACTTCTCCATGTGTCTAAAGCTGCTCTTTTATCCGTGACACAGTCTATATTTAAAAAATATCCCCATGCTGGTATTGATTCTAAGAGAAAAGGATTCTTTTGTTTAAACTCTTCATTGATATTGTTTCTTTTTATTGGAGGTCTTCTTTTGTTTTGAAAGTCAGCTGTATGTTTATTTTTATGAGTTGAATTAGTTCTAAAAGGGTTAGAAGGTTCTCCAGTTTCATAATTGTTTGGATTGTTACTTCCTACACTTCCGGTAGGTGTTCCTGCTTGCATATTAACCTGTTTAACTATTTCAATTAATTGTAGATTTTCAAAGCCATTTAACAATTCTTCTATAGCTTTTAGTTCATTTTCTAGTTGTGGAAAACTCATTATTTATTAATCTTCATCATTAAATCAAAATTCTGTATCAAATTGATCTAAGTTATTATCATCATTGTTGTCTGTATTTTCACAAATTTCTAGATACGTTCTTCTTTCTTCTTCATAAAATAGGAGGTCTAGTCTATCTTCCTTTATCCAAATTATTTCTTTAGAAACGTTATTTTTTTCTTAGTTGTTCTATTTTTTGTATATAAAATTTTTCCTTTTGTAATATTTCTTTTTTCGAAAAAGTTTTATATAAGTTGAGCATAGATTCACAATTTGTTTGAGTCATTATTCTGAGTTTGGGTATTTCAGGTTTTTCCATTTTGCTGGAAAATTTTACTCAATTAAGTAGATTTTTATAAGTCGGTTGATTATAATTATTATTTTTTCGTCAAAAAATAAACAGTTATTTTTATTTTGACATAAATATTTTAATAGTTGTAACATATCTGTATCCCCATACATTCCTTCATCAAGTTCTAGCTCGAATTCCACAGCATTTACGCTTAAATTTTTGTATAAAAGGACGTTTTGTTCTTTCGTTCTCAAAGTTTGCCAATATTGCACAACTAGTCCTTTGCTGCAACTTTAGACACTTGGAGAAGTTCACTAATACTATCTTTAATGCAAGAACCAACTTATGCTGCAGAAGACAGAGATGTTAATGCTATCTACAATTTAATAATATACTCTTTGCAAGGAAATGTACTAAATTGGTATAGTAGAATATCTCTAGCACTAAGAAATTTAATAGAAGTAGATGCAAAAAGAAATCTAGGAACTTCCATTGAACATAGAGTCTGGACCTTTGAAAAATATTTACTAGGACAATTTCAAGGATACGAATTTATTGAAACCCAGAGTTAAACAGACTAGAAGGGAAAAAAGAAGCTTTATACAAACTGACCAATTTAAGAATCTGTAACTTATGCAACTATAAAAGTTTCTTTCATGAATTTGAAAAATATTACTATGAGCTTTATGATTCTACGGAAAATCAAGAGCCTTATATCCAACTTTTACTTAATAAATTTCCTCATCCATGGAATAAATACTTTTCAGACAAGTTTGAAGTATATGCAAGCCATCCTACTATCTTTAGATCAGTAGCTGCAGTTCAGTCTCTAATCAACAAAGAAATGATGGAACTCTGTTTACAAGAAAGTCGAAGAAGATATATTAAAGAAGTAACTCTTTGCTCTGAAGATGTAAAAGAACCCGGACAATATGGCTGTGAAAATTATCCAAATTTTAGACCTAAAAGAAAAAGAATTATGAAACAAAATAACAAGAAAACTACTCCTAGAAAAACCCCAAAGAAAAAATTTTCTAAAAAGAAGAAATTTCCAACTAAAAGAACAAAGACTGAAAAAGCAAAAATTGAAAAATCAGTGAATAAACTACAAAAAAGTAGTAAACATTTTCGATACGAAAATTTAACTCAAGAGAACTTTAACCCACAGAATAGATATTATAAAAGAAATAAAAAACCTACCACTTGCCAATGTTGGAATTGTAGAGAAATAGGACATAAATCTATTAACTGTAATAAAAGAAAAGCAAATGTAGTAAAACTATTCTCAGAAGAATTTAAAGAAATTCAAGATGAACTTTATTTAATAACCACTAATATACATGAAGCAATTTCGAGTTGTTATGAATCTATTAACTCAGAAACTGAAATAAGTACTTCAGAAACAGACAGCTATTCAGATACAGAAGATGAGTACTGAAGACTCAAAAGTTATACAACAACAAGAACAAGAAAACAATGAAAATTATACTGGAATGATAACTTTCAACCAAAAACTTTATGAAAAGATTATAGCAACTGATTTATCTTTGAAAGACCCTCGAAATTTTATGAAAAAATTAGATGATTTTCTAACACGAAAATTAATAAGATACTTTAAGCTTTATACTACAGAACAACCAGTCAAAATTCAACATTTACAAGGAAATATTCAATTACGATTAATGACTCAAGAAATAATTGATAAATTTCTAGAAGAAATTCCCACTAAGGACAGAAAATTAATTAAATATGTCCATTTACAAGGAATACAAATTGCTGTAAATGCATGCTTCAAAGAAGGTATCGACTCACCTATAATTCTATCTCTACATGATCAAAGATTTCGAAATATTCAAAATAGTCATCTAGGAACTCTACAAGGAAATTTAATTTACAAAAAATTAATTTTTGAATGCTACCCGAATTACTCGATAACTTTACAAAGTAAAAATATAGAAGACACCTTAAATTTGCAATTTAAACTTTTAACGGATATCGGATTACAACCAGGAAATGATGCGTTATCCTTTTATTATAGAGGTTTATACATTTTTTTCAATACTAACTTTCCTATCAAAGATGTAAAACAAACAGGAAAAATAACTGTTGATCCAATTTTTTCAACTATTAGCTCCATAATCTCTCCTCCTATGCAAGAAGCTAAAATACCTGCATTAACGGACTTTTAATTAGTTGAGGAAGATGAAGCATCAACTAGCTATCAAGCACCGAGACTCTCTTATACTGAAAAAGGAATACAAATAGCAAATCAACCCATTCTAAAACGAAGCTATAGTACAATCCCTAGATCAAAATCTCCTTTTTTAATAAATACTCAAAGTAGTACCTATAAAGTAAAATTGGACTATTTTAATGGACAAACTTGGATCTCTAATAAAATCTTGATAGATACTGGAGCATCTCAAAGTCATTGCATACCTTTGCCCATATCAGTCTCAACAGCAGCAGAATATAACTTTGTTACCTATAATGAACAGAGAGCAACTCTAAATCAAATCTCTAGAATAATGATGAAAACTCCTAATTCCACTTTATTAGAATTTGATTTCTATATAGACCACTCAATCAAGAATGACTTTTATCATATACTCTTAGGAATGAATTTCCTTGACCAATATACAAAGTATGAAATTGGTCCTACTCATATAACTCTTATAAATCATGTTGGGTTTTATGGCCCAAAATCTCGAGTATCGGCACGGGGAGCCCATGCTGCACAGACACGGGCGTGCCAAGACGAAGAGCCGAAGACGAGAGGGACAGAAATTTGGCACGGGGGCACCGTCCCATATGGCACGGCCGTGCCATGTGACACGGGGTGACCGTGCCACGGGGCACGGTCGTGCCACGTGTCTTTTCGCCGCCTCTTTCGGATGCGGTTAGGGTTTCTGTCTTCAAGGAGGACTCCTCTGCGGCGGCTAGGTTTTTTCAAGAAGGGGAAAACCCTATTCTTCAGGCTCTATAAAAGGAGGGTCAAGCCTAGGTTTCAAAACACTTCAGTACTCATAAACACATTGAGAGGTAAAAGTCGTTTGTGAGAGATTACAATAGAGAGATTGTAATTCTGCTCTTTGATCGAATCACTGAGGTGATTGTGATCGTGGTGTACTTTTCTGCTCATAGTGAATTGTTCTGGTGCTGTCGCCGTCTGTGGTTTTTCCCACATTGGGTTTTCCACGTTAAATTCCTGTGTTCTTGTTCTCTTCCTATTGTTCTGTTGTTTGTGATTGGTTGAATTTCTGATTTTCTATTGCATCCTATCGCTTCCGCTATTATTACCGCTCTATTAATCCTAACAAATCAATACACTACCATTATTCTTGAAAGAATATGAAGCAACTTGAAATACCGATTCTTACGTACATAGATGTAACTGTCAAAGAATTAGATATCAATACCACTGCTTTAATTGATACAGGATCAAAAGTAACTTTCTTTCAAGACTTTTTACTTCCAAAATGGGATAAACTCCCACATGATCGTAAAATTAGAATTAAAGGTGTTCATCCTATTCCTACCTATTTAGATTTGGTTCAGAACAATATTTCCATTATTTTGGGTAATAAAATCCTTACTATACCCACAGTTTTACAATATAACTCTGGTTATGATATCTTATTAGGAAATGATTTCTTAAAACAGTTTGCAAAGTTTACACAAACTCCTTATACTGTTCATTTAACTACAAAATGTGGTCGCACTTTAAAAATACCCACTTTAAAACAACCATACAGAGTTCGCGCGAAGCATAGTGGACATAGTTATGAACAAATTGCACTTCCAATACAAACACAAAAACCCATTTTTACAGTTCATATGATCAAGAAAGATGACCTTTTAGCAAAACTCAAACGAATTTGTTCTGAAAATCCATTGCAGTTTTGGAAACCCGAACATCCTCGAGCTAAGATAGAACTAATACAAGAAATTTATATCAAAGAAAAACCTATGTTATACTCTGAAGATGATATCAAAGAATTTTCTATACAAATAAAAGAGCTACTTGAAAAAGGACTCATTAGACCATCCAACGGAGCATACTCCTCTCCAGCCTTTATGGTAATTAACGAAGCAGAAAGAAGAAGAGGAAAAGCTAGAATGGTAATCAACTATAAAAAACTAAATCAGTTTACAAAAACAGATAACTATTTCTTACCGAACAAAGAAGTATTAATTAACCTCGTAAAAAACAGAAAATTCTTCTCTAAATTTGATTGCAAATCTGGTTTTTGGCAAATTAAAATGGAAGAAACAAGTATTAAATATACAGGCTTTAGTACCCCTCAGGGATTTTATGAATAGATTGTTATGCCATTTGGAGTAAAAAATGCACCAAGGATTTTTCAACGAAGAATGGACGATGCTTTTAAACATCTTAACAGTTTTCTTGTTGTCTATGTAGATGACATTTTAATAAGTTCAGACACTCTTGAAGAACATCGAGTGCATCTCAACACATTTCTGGAAACAGCTATTAAAGAAGGCATTTGCTTAAGTGAGAAAAAAGCTGTAATTGAAAAAGAGAAAATTGAATTCTTAGGATTTGAAGTTGGCACAAACGGAATCAGCTTACAACCTCATATCTCTAGAAAAATTATGGAATACCCAGACCAACTGCGAACAAAGAAACAAATTCAAGGTTTCTTAGGATTATTGAACTATGCTAGCTCTTATATCCCAGACTTAGCAAAAAAGAACAAAGATTTGCAAAGCCTACTCAGAAAAAACGATACTCTTGGTTGGACGGAAAAACATACAGAAATCGTGAAAAAATTAAAAGAAGAATGTCAACAACTTCCTAGTCTTAGACTCCCTGAACCTGAAGACAACTTAATTCTGCAAACAGACGCATCTGTTAAAACATGGGCAGCAGTTTTAAAGACTGATTTAAATGAAATTTGTGGCTATCACAGTGGAACTTTTTCTGAACGTGAAGAAAATTATAATACAATGGAAAAAGAACTCTTAGCGATTATTAGAGGAATTACTAAATGGAGACTGTTTTTGCTACCCAAGCCATTTAAAGTCTTAACAGACGATCAAGCAGCCACTACTCTTATCAAACAAGCTTTAGACAATGGACCTCATATGAGAAAATTACATCGATGACAAATCTTTTTATCTCAGTTTAATGCTGTGTATGAGTATGTTGCAGGAAAAAACAACTTTATTGCAGACTATTTAACAAGAGAACATGAGTTCGCTGGACAAAGGCAAAGCGGCAATAGAACTACGCAGTTCCAATAAACTATTAAACAGTTTAGTCGAACTCAATCAAGATGGATTTGAATAAAATCCCATCTGAACTCTTGAACTCTCTAAACTCTCATTTTGACCAAATCAGGGAAACGCTTCAAACCCCCTCTTCGAAGAAGAGAAAGAGAAGCAACAATTAAAAGCTAATTAATTAGCTTCAAGCCCAGTTATTCACAATACTGGCAAACGAACTCTTTGAACTATTCAATGGAAGCAAAGAACCACTATCCTAGTGATCTTATTCCATTCAACTCCTCTCTTGAACCACTTTTATTCTATCTCCGAGATCATGAACTTTATTACACATCGTTTGCTGGACCTCGTTACAATGAATATGCCATTTTTATTGACTATCACGAATGGTATCTTTCAAAAGATTTACCCTTCTATCAATATCTTAAAATCATCCAAGCTTACAGAACACTCCTTCAAGATATCAATAATCATCCAGTACTGATCATAATGCCTGCTGGTTATGTTGAATCAGTCAGATATTATCAGAAGTCCTTTACCTACTGGACTGCTTATGAACCACATATCTTTTATTTTGTCACAAAAATCATCCGGGATGTGCATATATGCCCTTTTGATCAACACAACTCTCATGTATTGATTCCCCTATGTTATGACCTGCATTTTGACATTTCCAGCCTCAAACGAACAAACAATGCTCTTCTTTGCAATTTGCTTCAAGATTACTCCAAGTTTACTAAAAAGCAAGAAGAAAAAGAAGCAGAGACATTTTTACTTATGATGAAGAAAGTTAGAACAGAAACTTTCATTACCAAAGGTTAAGATGTAGCCTCCCAACAACAGCCAGAGGTAAGGCTAGGATCTTGCCGACAACTATTGCAAAAGCAAACTCGGCTTTTTTCAACTTTGTCATCATGTGAGACACACGGGGCCACAACTTTATCAACTTTTATCTCTGCCGACACAAGAAGACAATGAACATTCAGCAACCTCATCAAGAACAGTGAAAACCTTATCTGTAATCTTATCTCTTAGCTGACAACCTTATCTCTTGAGATTTCCTATGATGTAAGCGCATATGTCATAGCGCATCCCCTTCCCCTATAAATACGTTAGCCGATTTTAGTAGAATCATCGGCATTTGTAAGAAAGAAAATCCTGTTGTAAGAAATCTTTCAAAAATGTTCTGATTTTCTCCCTTTAGAAAAAGGAGAAAAATTATCGATGAAATAAGAGAACTTTTTCTCAAAACTTTATGTCTATAATTCTATTATTACAACTTTGATCAAAGAAGGAGTACTATCAAAGAGAAGGAGAAGGTCTGAACGAGTAGGTAAGTCTCGCATCAGGGTGGAGTAAGACGAGCGCGAAGGAGTAAGACAGATCCAACTCTTGAAGGTATAATTTCTTTGACTCAATTTTGTTTTAAATAGGATTATACGATATGAAGTTTATATTTTCATTTGATAATTTAGTATCTGAGTACCGTTGTTAAAATTTGATAGATCTCTTTGTGTGAATCACATAGCTAATTCAACCAATGGTTTTACCGCTTTTTCCATAAAAACCACTCGACTCACTCTTAAATGGTATCAGAGCCTAGAGCCTAAACAAAACACGTGACAACAACATTAACACTCCTAAAACAATGGATTTATTTAAAAACAAATTACAATCTAACTCTAAGATAGATAGAGAAGGTAATTATTTGGCAGGACAAAGTTTTAATCTTCCTGAACTAAAACACTATACAACAGAAAGAGCATGGGACTATTTAAGATCTTTTGATTTAACTCCTAGAAGCCTAAGGCAAAACTTGTTAGAACATTATAAAAACAGGTTAAACTATTTATCAACTATACCAGTACGAGTTCATCCCATAACTATAAATTTATTAAAGGATAATATTTCTCTTTTAGAAAAAACATTTGAATATACTGTATGGTATCAGCCAAATATGAATCCAAACGACCCACAAATAACATACTATGCTGATGAGGAAGAATAATTGCAAGTAATACCTTAAAGAACTTTTGCAAAAGAACAAAATTTAAAAAGGGCAAGAAAGTAAATTCAACAAATAAAGCCAAAATTATTTTGTCAGCGCCAACCCGTTTGACACCCCTATATATATCCGCAATGGCCACGACCCGTAATCCGTTTCCCCACGAATGGTAAGCCTGCAAGGTGCACTCATGTGATCTTATTTTTCTTTATTTACTTTCTTTTTCACAACAAAATATTTCAAATTTAGGGTACTTTGGACATAGATTTGCAAACCGGCCTGGCTCCTAACCTAAAGAGTTACCACTATGTGGATCGGAAGTTAGGACTGATCCGACCCAGGATCACACCTATGGATCCCGACTGGGAACCTGGGTCGGAGCACGACCAAGCTTTCTCACGCAAACAGTCAAAAACTGCTTGGGTCAGGGAGTCTGTCCAAGTTCCAGAATCCATCCCCGCTTCCTTATTTCGAAGAGCTGAATGCCAAAATAACATAGAAAATAAATTAATAAAATCAAGTTTATTAAAAATAATATAGTCGTCTATGAATTTTTTAGGAATAAACTTACAAAACCAGGTTTATCTCTTAAATGAACCATTAATCGAAAGGGACAAAAGGTATATTTTAAGATGATTTTTGAAAGGCCCCCGAATAATCCCTGAGGTAGAGGCCATCTAACTACATAGGTTCAAAGCAAAGATATAGATTTAGGAGTGAAGATATGATATCGTGATAAAATGTATCAAGATATTGCCCGTCATTAGTGATAACCTCTACTAATCCAAATGTGAAACTAGAATTAATATATACTAACATAAAGAACATGTAGCATATTAAATACAATGATGAAAAATTGAAACATCAAATAAAAGAAAAGAAATAAAAAAATGAAATATTCACAGCAGGTGTGAACTAACCTACCAAAAATTACATCATTAGAATTAAATAAAGCTAAATAAAAGAAAGAGGAAAAAGGGGAAAACAGAAAAGTAGGTTTGAAAGATTGGCACCCTATGGTTACCTTCCTGAGTGACTTAGGGAACCCCGTAGTCGAAAATATTGAGCCTTATCTCATGTCTTAGAGGTTTTTGAAAATGGATTTGAGAAGGTTCCAGTTAGTTTCTCTATACCTCTCAGTATTCACTTAGAGTTTTTTAAATTCTAGTTGTGTGTTTGAAGGCTAGGTGAGGGGCTGAATTTATAGCGAGACGAAATGAGGTTTCCTAGGGTTTCTCGAGAATTGGTGTTGTATGGGCTAGGGTTTTTCTCTACCTGAGTCAGCATCTAGGGTTTCTGGAAGATAGGCCAGTAAAAAAGAGTCGCACCACGTACTATTAAGTAGGAAGTCAGGTTCCTGGGTTGGGCAGTGCAACTTGGTTTGGCCATAAATTCCTCATATGACCTTCGTTTTAAGTGATTATTTTTCCCTTGAAAGAGTTTTGATCCTAGTTTCTTATTATACTAATCCATAATTTTGGATAAGTGTGAAAGATAATATAAGCCAAATGGTGAATAGGAGTCATTTTCAGCACAAGTACTACTATTCGACTTATATCTTGTTCGCTGCTTATCAAATTTTGACACAGTCATTAGAAAGCTTATTCAATGAAGAATATTAATATCTAAACTCAGAAATTTTATGCACCTAAAGTGGGGCGAAAAGCACGATAGAAACTCAACTAGATGTTGAACACGTCAACTTAAACCTATTTGGGCTTTTTGGGCTTGATTAGCCCTTTGTGGGAATCTTTGGGTTTGGATGCATGGGTCAAGGGATATTGGCACATACTTAGACTCTTCATTTCAAAATCAGGGGTTCCCCAAGTTTTATTCAATCCGTTTATCATCATCAGGCATTTTGTGAAAACAAGACACTTTTTAGGTGTCTGTAATTAGGCCCCACTTTGACCGAGCCTGCGTAAGGCCAAGGCCAAAATAAAGAACTTTATTTATACTTGCATATTTGAAATTTATGATGCCTAGATTTGGTCACTAGAAAACCTGAGCCTGCTGCTCATCCGCTTTTGCTATGACAGTTGTGAATGACGTGATGCCTGAACTTGGCCACTAAGGGTCCTAAAGCTCGGGACCTGCCTGCTTTTGCAGTTACGAAGCCTGATGGTGAAATTTTCCATTGTGAAAGAAGCCAAGGCTGTCCTATTGTGCCAAGAGTCATCCTATTGTCGAAATGTCCCCTTGTGTCCAGAGCCAGTGGTGTCCCCATTGTGCCAAGAGTCAGTGCATTATTGAGATGTCCCATTATGCCAGGAGCCAAGATATCCTTAATAAGCGCTGAAAATGTGCATTATTTTAGGATAATTTGGTAGCATTTCTTAAGGGATTGAGTGTTTTTTGTGGTTATTTGTGCCTATATTTTCGTTTTATGATTGGGTGTGCTTCTTTGATGTATTTTGTAAGTTTTAAGACCTTTTTGACCCAATGTTGACCACCAAATGGATGCAGTTTGACTCACAACAGAGGTACTCCCAGCCCATATGCCTGTGGGAAGAAGAAAGAAAGAAAGAACTATGGTTTAGAGGCCACCACAGAGGGTCCGTGGTAGAGGCCATGGACTGTGGTGGACCTACTGCTGAGCCTCTTTATCTTCCTCTGATTGTTTAGCGAAGATTGCTCAAGTTCTTCTACTTTAAAGGGTCTCTTGGCAGCTTGAAGGGCATCACCACTCATTTTTATCTCTCACCTCACTCCAACGTTCATTCATTTTAATTTTGTTTTTAGGAGCAATAGAAGAATCAAGGGAAAGAACTTGCAAGTGGAGGCTTAAACATTGAAAGATCATTGAAGAGATCTCCATTTTTGCTAAGTATATTTCTCTCCTTACTTCTTAGACTTCTTTTTTGTTTATTCTAGATAGATTCATGTTTAGTTTAATCTCTTTTTTTTGGTTAGAATAACTGTGAGTGAGTAAATTTTCCAATCTAGGGATTTGCTAGCCAAACAATGATGTTGGATTCCTAATTTTATCAAATCTAGTGTTTTAGCTTGTTTGGTTTGATTTAATCTGTCGTGTATTTTGAATGAATGTGAGTGATTTTGGCCAATCCATTTGCATGTGTTTACATAGTTGGATGAAATATCAAAAGGAGAAACCCGCTATTAGATCGACAACACTAGACTTAACTTTCTGATTCTTGAGAGAGGATTGCATGTTGAAAGAAAAAAGTGATAAATTGAGATCTTAAACTTGGACAAAACCTTTGAAAGAATGGTTATTATTTTTGTTTTAGTAATTCAATTAATTTTGAAAGAAAGGGTTGAATTTTGTTTGTTTATCATCTTTTGAATCATCCAAATTTGAGAATAGCACTTGTTTAGTCCAAGAACCTACTCATTGCAAGGCAAAACAAATCCCTGGATGTCTTTTATTGATTGATTTCTCACTTCGCAATATAGATATTCACAACTTTAGATAAACATTCCACCGGATTACTTAATCCGCTTAGCATTTTAGTAGGACAAAACTTGGTGAATTGCATTGGTATCTGTGGGATGATATTTATTATTTACTAAAACACCCATGCACTTGCAATGTGAGTCAGGGAGCCAACAATGTTGAAATGTCATATTGTCACGAGAGCCAGAGATGTCCATTATGAAAAGAACTAGCCTGTTATTGAAATGTCCCATTGTGTTGAGAGCCAGCAGTGTCTTATTATGTCGGGAGCAGGTAATGTCCTATTGTGCTGGGAGCTAATGATATCCCGTTGCTGAAAGCTAGCATGTTGTTGAAATGTCCTATTGTGCCGAGAACCAATGGTGTCCCATTATTTTAGGAGCCAGCGATGTCCCATTGTGACAAGGGCTAGCAACAAAAACTTAGTAGCATGGGTGCCTGAGTTGTAGTCAGATCCTTGAGAACTTGATGGCGTAGGACCTTAAAAATTTATAGCCAGACCCCTACGAATTTTAGAGCATGAGAGCCCGACGATCTATACCAAATCCTTGAGAACTCTGTGGCATGAGTGCCTAAAGACCTGTTACTAGATCCTCTGGGAACTTGGCGGTGTGAGAGCTTGAACTCTATGGTGTAAGTACCAAAAGCACAAATGGTGTGACAGTTGTTGACACAATCGTAAGAACGTTTAATATAGATTAATGGTTGACCAGGATTCTGTGCTCTTCTTGTAGGGATGCTATAATAACTAAATATGCACTTATTCGATCTAGGGTTCCCAAGTGATCAAAGTGGAGGGCGGTCTAGTTATAGGCTAAAGACCCATGTATATAAGCAAGTGCACTCGCTAGCCAAGGTTGGACTATGCACGTATACTGACTATATAGACTTAATTATGCTGATTGTGCTGGCTGTGTTCACTTTTCTTTTGCATGGTCCACCTTTTTCAGGTTTTCAACCAACCACTCTTTATTCATTCTTTTCTTTTGGGGTGATGAAAGGATCCAATGAATCTTGGCCGCCGAGCCTCAAAGAGGTTACCTCGTATTCGACATGGAATCAATTCAATCGTAGCTCGGGGAGTAAGAACATCCAACTTAAAAGAAGGATGCCTCTAGGAGGGCTTTTTAAGGTCGGCTTCAGAGTTAGGCTGTCATGGGAAGGAGACAACATAGAGGCGAAAACAACTAAGAGCGGCAACTTCACCTGCAACCGATGGATATTCGTTTCACCCAGTCCAAAAAGCGGCTGAAAATCCAAAATATATGGATGATCGATAGATGATAGATGATGGTTTGACGGCTATGGTTGGATCGGATGATGCTCCATTTGACCTGTCACCCTATGCATTACTCGCTAAGTCATCCACTTGTTCACCTGCTATTGACAATTAGTTCACTTTTAGTTTTGCAATTTAAATTTCATCCATTTTTTAAACGATTATATTGTTAATTTATATTTTTTTATCAAAATTAATATGATAAATATGATATTGGTTGATTTCTTATACCTAAATATCTTTTCTAAACTTTTCAAAAGGCAAACCTTATTTTTTCTTATAAATTTTCCAAAAATTACACATAAGCTCTCTTTTTTTTGGTTCTTCTTTTCTTTTTTTTTTCCCTCTCTTTGGATGGGACCGTCTGGTCTAAACTCTCTTTTTTAGATTGCTGGTTTTGATATTGATATCGCTCATGACATGTTCTCATTCATAGGTTTGGACATATGTGGTTATGAAAAAATTAGACTTTTTAAAGGCTCAAAGAAATTCCAAGTGGTAACCTTTTAGGTTTGACAAATGTATTAGTGTGGGTTATCAAAGGAGGCCTCCTATTCTGGGCATATCCTTTAAAGTTGCATGACTGATTGTAAAAAAATTTCTAATCCTTCCCTTTTTTCAGATGATGGATTGAAGTCCTTAGTCTCTTTTTTATTTTATTTCTCCCCCTCTCCTTTTGTCTAGTTCGGCTTGTGAGGTATCCAAGCTAGCCCCTCTTTTCTTTTTTTCTTTTTCCCATTTGAACCCTGGATTTGTTGTCCGACAAGAGCATTCTAGCAAGGAAAGGGAGAAAAGGGTTATGTTTAGGAAGTATGAAAGTGTTGAAATTTCAAGACTTGGACTTAAAAAATGGGACAATTAGTGGATAAGTAAAGGGACTCTCCGACTCAAGTTATGAAAGCATGTTCAAGGGCTTGTGCTCTTTAGATAGTGTGAAGGCATATAGTAGGATTAGCAGTGAAAACCTAAAAGGAGTAATAAGTTTAGTCTCCTATTTAGGGCTCTTAGATGAATGGGATAAGCCTTTCTAAACAATTACACAAGCTTTATTCTAAGATCTTAGGTCCACTGTTAAAAAAATGAGTCTAAGGTGGGCCAATTTAGCCTAATCAAGTGATCCTTTCTTTCTCCATTTTTTTTAGGGGAATTTGAGAGTAAATCCTTGAGAACTTAAAGGAATTTTAAACTTGGACTTCTTAGGTCTTTGTCTAAGGTTCATAGATAGAGGTTCATGCTAGTCAAATTTTGCAATCACTTTCGTAAGGTGTCCTATTATTGACTTACTTTTGGGTTTGCCATTGGGAGTAATCTTTACTAGCTTGCATCAAAGCACCATCTCTCTTTTCTTATATTGAGGAACAATGTGATAGTTTAGAAGGTGGAATGTAATAAAGGTGAATAGTGAAAAGAAAACATTAACGATCTTGGATACTTGTTGAGGGAGGATGAGTGACTTAGGATAGATGTAAAGGAGAGGATCGCTTGTTAGGCTTGAAGGTTCAGGCTAGGTTGGAAGGAATAAGGTCAAAATGCTGGATTTAGGCTACTAGTTTAAATGAAATCATGCCTAACCATAAACTAGACTTAAAGCTAGGCTTAAACAGCGAACATGTGTGCCTAAATTGGGTCTAAGTCTAACTCATATGACTTATAGGCCTATAGTGGGTCTAAGCATGACTATGGTTTACTTTGCATATAAAGGGCTAGTTTAGGCAGATGTATCAATCTATAGACTTGCATATGTTTTCTTGACCTAGGGATGGATACGTGATGCATGGGCCATGGACTTATGTGTGGATCAAGTATCTAGGTTCTAACTGAACTTATACACTATGAATATGATGTATGATTGGATGAGACCTAGAAAGAACTAGGGCTCTAAAGGTCTAATGGGTTGCATTATGGACTTTGGGGCTAGATGAACTCATGGATTACGCATGATGAGGCTAAATGATATATGACTCTTTGGCCCCCATTAGCCTACAATTGATATGTTATGATCCAATAATGACCTTTTAGACCTTCCTAATCATACAATGAGACATGCAAGCTCATGACTTAAAGTAACCTAGACCTAGACTAGTGAACCATGGGTGACTTCCTTTGACTAAATAAAGGTTAAAGATTAAGGAAGAAGCCTAAGAGCTTGAAGAACATCAAACAAATGCTCACAAACCCAAACTAACAATGGTAATCTAACAAGATCACCACCACCAAGTCAAGATCAACCATCAAGTAAGGAAGATTTTTCGTGGATTTTCTTTGAGTAAGCTAGTAACAACAATAATCAGGAGATATGTCTAAGTTTATCGTTAAACCACTACCAAGATTAAATTCAACCCACCAATCAATCTCTTAAGGTATGAGCACCCAAGATTGATTTAAAGGGCAGACTCAATCTCACCACCTACTGAGAGAGATAAAGATAATTGAGATTTTTCATGAGATAGTTACGCAACAAGCTATTACAATTCATCATCCAAATATGATAAAATTACAAGGGATTTTCTATAGCATTGGTGTCCCCTTCTCCAAGTTAGGTACCGATCAATAGGAATATAAACAAATTAACCAATGAAATCCTAACTAGTACGTAATTAAGGTAGGCCAATAGGATTTAATGCTGAGTTAGGATTTGCTATAGTTCTATCATCTTGGTGGCATAATTTTCTAACCCAAATGGTGGAAGTTCAGGATGATCTTTTGTGGGGAATCTTCTAGATGGACCCTTCAACTGTTTATAAAATCTCATATCCTAATTTAAGCATTTGTTAGCCCAATTAAGCCTATAATTAAATTCGTGCATTTTTCAGCCCTACACTGACCCTTGTTCGGTTCACAACCCATAACCTTCTCAATACCTGGAGGTTGAATTTATTTTTTTTTAATTTTCAAAGGAAAGAATATTATATTTAGATAGCCTATAACCAAGATGGCCATATAGTTTTTAAGAAAATATGGTGCTGAAAATAGATAACTATACCACTGAATAAAGAACAATGATAACAAGATCTTAATTCAAGAATTTTAGCATTTTTGTACCTCGAGGTTTGACAAGTTAATTTTTTTTAACCCCCTGGTTTATGGGTTAATTTTTTTTGTACCCTCACCGGAGTGGGTATCCCTAAAATAGTGCATAATATGATAAGATCTAATAAGAATGATGATACATATCAAATTTAAGCCACAAAAGTTTGTGAGCAGACCATATTACCCTTAATTTACGTTGATAAACAGAGACACAAAATTTATCATAATTCAAACCCCCATCTTCTGTCCTGCTCTTCTCTTATTCATCCTTTCTCTGCTACCCCTCCCCCCTTTAAAAAAATCACTCTTTCTCTCTCTTCTACTTCAAAGAAGTTGTAGCCCACCATTGTCAAGAAAAGAAGCTTACCAACAATTGACTAAAAAAAGTTCTTCTCTTCTTTGTAAGTCTCGTCAATTGCTCTACTACCAAGTTGAATCTTTTTTATTTGGCTTCTTGGGTTTCCAAAAATCCACAACATTTGGGAGTTCACAAAAAAGGATCTCAAAGATGGAGGGTTCTGGAAGTTCTATTAGCATGCAGAAATGTAGGAAGTGTTTGCTAAATTCGAATCTAATCCCCCAAATTTCTAATTCTGAGAAGAACCCTGGAAGGCCTTACTATGAGTGCTCAAGGTGTGGTCAATTTGTGAAGTGGGCAGCTCCTAGAGAAAAGATGATGGAGATGGAGGGTTCCAGTCATGATCATCATGAAAGCACCCAAATAGAAGTAGAAGGCATTGAGCAAATGATGTTGAAGATATGGCAAGAGCTTACGGAGTTGAGGCTGGAAATAAAGTTGATGCAATCAAGAAATTCTGATTATATTTGGTTATTAATAATTGTGAACTTTGTATTATTTTAATTGTAGTTTTACTTTTGAAGTGAATAGAGAAGAGCTTGGACAGTGGGTAGATTGTATGGTATGTAATGCAAAAGTTTGAATAAATAATAGTGAATAAAAACGATTTATTTGACATTCCCAAATTGTTACTTTCAAAGTGTAAGCTTTACATTCCCAGGAATTATTATTAGTTAGCTTGCCCAGTGGTAGGCATGCTACGAGTTTGTTTTGAAGGTCATGGTTCAAAACCAATAAACCACAAATCTATTTTGCATCAAAATATAAATTCACATATGAAACATACACCGTATTGTTACTGGGGTTCAATTTACATTCCAAAAAGTATAGCATATTTGTAGATATATAAAAACTTTGCAAGCACCCATCTATACTCACAAAAAATTATACTTGGGCAAAATATTCACTCTTAATCACATCAATATTTGTCTAAAGTTGTTGTTCAACTTACATTCCAAAAAGTACAGCATATTCCCAAATATATAAACGCTTTGGAAATACCCATATCTACCCCTAAAAAATTATGTTTAGGCGAAAGATTCACCCTTAATCACATCATATATTTGTCCAAAGCTGTAGAAATATGCTACTCTATAGTCTTGATGTCCAAAAAGTGTCCAAAAATTTGAAAAGATCAGATTCGAATTGTAGGATCAGCGTCTTGTAGTAGTTGCTGCTGGTGGAGGTTTGTTATTGAGCCTACAATCACTGCTGCTAAAGTTGGGTGTTCTTCTTATTGCTCTTGTTGATGATGATGATGACTGCTAGTGCTAATGGATTTGAAGGTGCTGCTGCTGATGCTAATAACGAAGATGGTGCAGTTGGTTCAAATTGTCTTGGTAACTTTCTTAGCCTTCCTCAAGATTATTTTCTCCACCATTATCTTTCCTTTTAGACTCTTTGCGTGTGAATTCCTCACTTAAGCCGAGAAGTGGACAAGTCCTTGAGTTGTGGTGTAACCCTTTACAATGCTTGCACCTCACACAAGTAGATCTTTTTGGGTTTTTCTTTCCCTCTTCCAATCCTCTTTTTCTATCCTTCGGTCTTGGTCCACATTTCTTGACAACAAATAGAGGGTTCAAGTCTGGATATGGAAATTTTTTCCACATGCATTGATCCTTAATGGGATGGATGACTCCACTGTAAATGTCCTTGTATTTCTCAACTGAGTAATAAGGACTAGTGAAATCTTCAAGTTTTAAATTCAAAAATAGGATACATCTAGCTGCATGCTTGCATGGAATGCTAGAAATTGCCCAAACCCCGCAATCACAAAACTTCTCTTTCCAATTGACAGTATAGTTCACTCCTTGATCGTCAACATCAAAAGCCATTTATCATATCGTCAACAGACATCCTCATCATCTACTTGGGTCATGGGAGGCTTATCATTCTCTAATTCTATTTTATCAAGCATTGTCTATTGTTCTTGTTGCTTCTCTAACCTCTCTGCCAGTTCACACAAGGTATTTGATTTTTTTTTTCAGCAACAAGTATTATATGAAACTCAGGACACTCCTTCGACAACTAAAGCCCATTCATGAGATCATTATCACAAAGTATAGGCATTCTTGGACTCTTCTTGTTTGGGGAACAATAGAAAAAAGTTGGGTACATTGGAGGTTCTAACTCTAATTTCAACATCATGTACTCTTTCGTAAGATCAACAATTTCAAATCCACTCAGCGGATCAGGATTAACATTACCAATGTTCATATCCTTGCCATTGTAAGTCACAATAAGCTTCTTTAGCTCCATATTTCCTCTGCAAATTCACAATCTAGTGAAAACAAAAAATAGATATATACAACTCAAAAGGTCATCACAATTATAATTAAGAAAACTTCTATCAGCTTTTTGGTCATTTGCAATTTCGATTACAATCCTTTGCTTTAGGTCACATAACCCCTCTCATTCTAGATTGAAAAATTCTATCTCATAAAAATCTCAAGTTACAAATTTGAACAGCCTTTCAATACTCTGTTCCCAATGAACATGCAGACACATAATCTAAGTAAAAACTTTGAATTTCAAAAAAATGACATCATAATTTCCAAGGTGACGTGGATATGCTTCAAAAAATCGACTTCAAGATGATCCTCACACTTCATTTTATCAATTTCCACTAAGATTGGGTGCCCTTAACATTTTCTTCCACAATTTGAGAACTTGATTCGTGCAGAAGAAGAAGAACGACTATGAAGGTTTTTTGCTACTATGGGTTTCCTTCTCTATCTTCGGAAGAAAGGTTTCACTTTTTGGGTTTCCTTTTAGACTTATTTCTCTCTCCTTAGACAGAAGATGCCGAATTTCACTTTTTGAGGTTTCAAAGGTTTGGGTTTTAGAGTAAAAAGTATTCAATTACTATATTTACTTTATGGTGGGGCCATTGGTTAATCTCTTTAATCATGTACTTTGACTTTTAAGTAAGGGCAAATCAGTAATTGTATCTTTCTGGTTGCTTCCTCTACCAGAATTAGTAGATTTTAATTATACTTTGAATTTATAAGGTACAAAAAAATTAATCCACAAACTTTGAGGTTCAACAAATTAACTCACCAAACCTTGAGGTACAAAAAAAATTAAAAATAGCGCAATTCAATGATGAAAAATATAAATAGACTATTGAGGGGAAAAAAAATAATATCAATATCAAGATGACAGTTTAATATACATTCTTTGCTTTCCTGTTAATTATCATTTTACCAAATAATTTCTACGAGAGTTATGCTTTATTTTTTACCTTAAAAAAGACAAATATATTATATATTGACAATTATAATATATATTTATATAAGATACATATGAAATGGAAGGAATAGGAGCTATGCAAACAAAATAACAAGCATAACTCTTTATCGAATACCATTCGATAGTCGCTCTCCACATTGACACTCATCCAATATCTTTCTATTACTGTATGCACCGTCTAGGATTACAAACAATCACATTCATCCTTAGTACCTATTCCTTGTTCCCTACTTCTTCTCTTCCGTTCAGGTTAGCATAGTCTAGAAGAACATTTTCTCGATTGTTGCTTGTTTCACAATATCTTTCCTTGTAAATAGCTGAATTATTGATTTTTTCAAGTAAGTCTTAATTGTGTTTTTCTCTCTCATCCTTCCCCTCTGTGATTCAAATTGCAAATGAGACTTAGTTAATTGATTATTTATTATGTTTTGGTAGATTTTACCTCTCCTAACTCGTGGCTTCTTTTCTATACTTGGTACTATAATTCAAATATAAGTATTCGATCGTATAATTACTGAGTTAACCTTTCAATTGACAACAAATTAAGGTGGTTATGAGGGAGTAGAAGCACACTATCAATTCTGCAATCCCTAGTTTACCATAGTGAGAAGCCTATGCTCTAGAACCATTAGGTAGAGTTACCAATAAAGTATTCTATTGCCTTTTCAAATAAGACAATGCATATTTATTTTGTTCTCTCTTCTCCGCTCTTTCTTCTCTGTTCTTGGTGTTCTAGATTCATAAATAAAATATTTCATGATAATGTCTATAATATGTTCTGATCATTTTGATCTTCAGTGATGATGAGAATTAGCATCCCAACTTTGAGAGGATCTTTACCATCAATTGAATTGGTCGAAGACTTCATTGCATCCGGTTTTGCCTCATAATGCTTAAGGAGAGACGTTCCCTACAGTATTTGGTTTCTTAAGCTTAGAAATTAGTTGCTCAGGTAAAAGTTGAGGCAACCGTAGGATTTTATCAAGCACAGTGACACAAGTGTCGTTACTTTATGGTTTTGGATTAGGCTAAGGTTAATAGGATCCTTGTATAACATGTTCCCGTTGTGACTTGATGTTTTTGTAGTTAAAGGACTAAACTTTAAATGCAGAAGGGAATAACCGAATTGCCTGAGAATCACCTGTTGAATTAACACCAATGATCACATGGTGACTTTGGCAATTCACATCCCAAAATTGAGCCTCAGGTGATGGTGAGGTAGTGGTGAGAGAGAGGGAGAAAAGGGAGTATTTTTGTTAGGGGTTTAGCAACGAATGTAAATTAAATCCCTAAACCTTCCTCTACATAGGTTTAGGGTTCTGTTAACCGCTACCACTTTGGTGGCATTATTGGCCACTCAACCTTAATATCATGGGGCAACCAACAACCCCTTCTTGACCATGTAAGATATAAGTCAAGTGTCTCTCCATGAATCATAACTCTTGGCGCTTCATACCAAAATGGGGCGTGCAATTAGGAAACATACATAATTTACAAAAATTTGAAGCTCATTTTCCTAGTCAACAACTCAGATCAAAGTCATAGGATATGTTCTATCCAGAACCTGAAAATTAACAAAAGGAGTGGCAATGAAGAAGAAATGATAATATCCTTATTTAAGGCTAATAATTTGCCTAAGCACCCTTTTCCTAACTTACTCGCGATCTTAAAGGCCCCAAATCAATAATGACCTTGGAGTTTCAAGACTTTGAGTCCTACTTCTAAAGGTCATCATTGTTCTTATTTGGACCATAGTTTCAACTTTGAGGAAAAAACCAATCTTCACGGCTTGCTTCACATCACAGATGATGTCGTATACTATGATGCATGCAAGGCCTAAAAACTAGATAACTTCTACTGGTCCTCTCCTGTTGCACGACCAAAAAACTTGGACTTGACGTAATCTAAGCGGTCTAAAACTTAATCACGCCCTTAACTGGGCGAGACCAACATCTTTCTAAACTGGGCACCTAGACATAATAATGACGTTATTAATCCTAAAGTATCAATACATGGGTCTTTAGAAGTTGGTGAATTTTAGAAATACCACTAGAGTTCTGAACATTCACAGAATCACGAATGCATATGAAGTCCAATCTAATCTAAACTTCTAAGTTATAAGTGGTTTAGGTAAGATTTAGAATAGTCCTCTCGCAACCTGAGCATTTAATCATCCAATGGATGCATGTTAAGACTAGAACGTTCGATTGCTTTCTTATATATCATGTGGATTAAGAAAAGTATGCCATGAGTAGGTGCAATAGTTGCCTATTTAGTTAGAAGTCTCAATGGACCCTTTGAGTGACCAAATATTTTTCTGAATATTAATAGCGGGATTTAACCTAGAGGCATTGTTAATCCCAGTAAGGCAACACCTATAATGCAAGAATGACTAATGCAAGTGTGACCAAAGTAGTTTTGCATTTTAACTTTCAAGTCTCACCCTCTTAAAACAAAGTCCTTAGTGGAGTCGCCATTGTAAGGACCATGACCTGAAACCTGAGTGTGTTCCCTCAAGAATGGTTAGGCTTGCTGGATGTACTCATGTGATATTATTTTTCTTTCTTTAGTTTATTTTCACACCAAATATTTTGAATCTAGGGTAGCCTAGATGCAGATCTCAAATCCATCTAGGCTCCTAGCCCAAATAGTAACCACTGTTTGGACCAGAAGTTAGGACAATGCTTGACTGATGGATCCCGGCTGGGATCCTGGGCTAGAGCATGGGCGGCTGGGCTTCCTAGACAAAAACATCAAAGACTACTTGGGTCAGCGAGTTTGTCCAAGTTCCAGAATTTGTCCCCAATTCCTTATTCCAAAGTATTGAATGCGAAAAGAACATAGAAATAGATGAATAAAATTAAGTTTATTAAAAAGACTAGATTCCCTAGTGAATTTCTTAGGAAAAAACTTACAAAATTGGGTTTACCCTCTAAAATGAACCATAAACGAAAGGATATCCAGAGGCACAAAAGGTTCATTTTAAAAGGGTTTCTGAAAGACCCCCAAATAATCCCTAAGGTGGGCACTATCTAACTCCATAGGTTCAAGCCAAAGATCTAGATTTGGGAGCAAAGGTATGAAATCATGATGGAATTCGTCATGATATCGTCTATCATGACTGATCACCTCTACTAATCAAAATAGGAAACTAGATTTAATTCACACTAATATAAAAATATGTAGTATATTAAACACAATAATGGAAAATTGAAATGTCAAATATAAGAAAAGAAACAACAAAATTAAATGTTTATAGCAGGTGAAAACTACCGTATCAAAAATTACATCTTTAGATTTAAATAAAGCAAAACAAAAAAAGGAAGAAAATGGGAAAAGAGGAAAATTGAAATGTCAAATAAAGTAGGTTTAAAAGATTAACACCCTGAGGTTACCTACCTAAGTGACTTAAGGAATCCCAAAATTGAGAATATTGAGCCTTGTCTCGTGTCTTAAAGGATTTTGAGGATGGATTTGAAAAGGGCTTGGTTAGGTTATCTGAACCTTTCAGTATTCTATCAGAGTTTTCTGATGTTTTGGCTGTGTGTTTGAAGGCTATGTGAGGGGCTGAACTTACAGTTGTAAAAAACAAGGGTTTCTTAGGGTATCTGGGGATTTGGGGCTACGTGGGCTAGGATCTTTCTCTATCTGAGTTGACATCTAGGGTTTTTGGAAGATAGGCCAGGAAAAAAGTAGCCACGTCGGGTTCTATTAGGCAAACACCCGACTGGGTTCTTAGATAGGGCTATAGATAACACAACTTGTTTTGGCTATAACTTTCTCATCGGGCCTCTGTTTTGAGTGATTTTTTCCCCTGAAAATGTATTGAGTCTTTTCTTAATGACACTAGTTTCATAAATTTTGGACAAGTGTGGAAGACAATATTAGGAAAATGGTGAATAGCTGCTATTTTTAGCGCAAGTCTGAGTATTCAATTTATATCTTTTCCGTTGCTTATCGGATTTTAACTTATTATATGTCATTAGAAATAGGGTTAGCAATGGGGCGGATACACGACGAATTGTACCGTCACCTATTCCCATTTGCAAAATCAATACCCATACCCATTGGGTATTGTAAAACAATACACATACCCACACTAGGTGTTGTGGCTATGTGGGTTTTATTCGCATGTGTGTATATATATAAACATACGTATACATACCCAAAAAAAATCCATTTTATACTCATATTCAACAACCAAAGTGAAAAAAAAAAATGTCATATTCATGCCAGGATTCCAAGTTCGAACAATATATCACATTACATAATTCATACATATATAACTAAAAGTTTCCAAACATGCCACTTTCGCAACAAAATCCCCACGAGAGTCTTAGAACATGGAAAATAGTTCACAAAAACCATAACTTAGTTCACAACAAAAATGTGAGCTAAAAAGTAGAGACTTTGGGAGTGACTACTATGAGGATTGATTGAGAGTGAGAAGTTAGAACTAACGAAGTAAGGGGTCAGGTGTATGTTTGATGGTTTGCTAATTGCTAGCTATGTTTTATTTTGGACTTAGAGCAATAAATCATCACTAATGTTACCGGATGGATAGAATTATAACTTTAAAAAAGAATAGCCAAATAGGAGTCTTATGCAGGATGGGTAAGGGGATACTAATAAAATGAGTAACGAATGGGTGCAGGGTGGATGAAATATATACCCATACCCATATCCATACCCTTACCCGTTTAGCAATACCCACCCCATATCTTTTTTTTCACTTTTAATACCCACACCCATACATAGTGGAATGGGTTTTACGGGTTTTAGATGGGCATGAGTTTTTTTGCTGACCTTAATTAGATTGCTTATTCAATGAAAGATTTTAATATCTAAATGCAATAACTTTATGCACCCTAAAGTGGGGTAAAAATATGAAATGAATCTTAACTAGATGTTGGCCACTGCCAATTTAGGCCTCTTTGGGCTCGATTAGTCTGTTTGGGGCGTCTTTGGGTTTGGATGTTTTGGTCAACTAATATTGGTACATATTATGCTCTTCAATGTCCAAGGTCCCTAAGTCT